>MJUU01015742.1:9131-25390 GCA_002080025.1 Modiolus philippinarum | reverse complement strand
TGTTGCTCATTTATTCGTCTTTCACAACAGAACCGCGTTTTCATAAGGGTGAGAGTTTTTAAAAAAAATCGAATAAAATCTTTATGAAGTATTGAAATGCATTGTGAGATACAAAACGAAATTTCGAATTCTTTTTTTTCACTACCAAAATAGATACAAAGTGGAACAAAGATACTAAAAATCAAAATATGAACCTTGTGTGCCATATTTAGACCATATTGTCATTTAAGCATGATACCATGGTCTAGTTTTAGCACGGTTGACACACATTTTTGTCTACAAAAATTTTATAAGTTTTGAAAAGTTTTTCAATGGCAGTAGTTTCTGGAATTCCAAGAAGTTTGATCGTGTCCATTTCGCTGGTGCAATGTCCATTTAGTGTAATGTCCAATTAGTTGATACATCAGAATAGTTTAGAGATACGCTGTATAATCGACAGCAAAATGAATCTTAGATATAACTTGGATATTCAAAAGAGATTATTTCTATTCTATTATTTAAGGTTGTTTTACTTGTAACTACAATTTCCTATTATGGTGGCATACTTGTGCTTAACCCAAATGTATATATATATAATAAACATTATAAACGTTAAATCGTCAACGACGCGATTTACAACGCGGTTGTAAACATGGATAAGCAGAGTTCGTTTTAGACTGACGGTTCGGTTCTCACTTACCTTAAACAATATTTTGTTTTGGTTTATACTTAAAACGCAATAAAAGTGCAAACTTCAAATTCTTGCTACATAGTAAATATATCAGCTTTTAAATAAATCAGTATTAAAATGAATTTTCATATGAAAAATGAAAACCGAGATGTGATCGACAACGCAAAAGACTGTTAACAAATTGATCGTATTATAACAAAGCTTCCAATAACATCGTTGTTGTTTGTAAAGCACATTACTATAACTGTCCCATAAAAAAACTATGCGTTGATCTCAATATGCCAGGTAATACTACATACAAAAGAGCTTCATTGCAGGTAATTCGTGTCCTTTTGCAATATTCAAATAAAAATAAGCATCAAAACATGCCATACATCTTTTGGATGATGGAATTGCGCAAAAATTAACACTAGAGGCTCCCAGGAGCCTGTATAGCTCACCTGTATATAGCAGTGGTACATCCATGCAATAACATTGATTTTAAAATACATTTCCTGTGAGGTCTAAAGTTAATCAATGAGACTGCTGGCGGTTATCTTGGATTATGCAGGGACGTGTCAGACAGATTTTTACTTAACACCACCCAAGGACTATTATGACAAAGTTTGGTTGCAATTGGCTAATTTGTTTCAGAGGAGTTGATTGTTGAATGCATTTGCCATAGGGTCTAATGTTAATCAATGGACCCCATTGTGGCCATCTTGGATTACGCACTGACATGTCAAATACAATTTTCAGCTAAAAATTGATGTACTTTGTTAAGTGCGATTTTGGTCCCCCTAAGGCGCCTTATAGCTTGGAAACGGTAAGAGCTACGCAAAATCCGTTGACATACCACCGAAAGCTCATGTCAAGAGGAATCCAAAGAAAGAAACCCCATCAAAATCCGATGAAAAATAAAAATTTGAGGTACTTTGTAAAAGTGCGATTTTGACCCCTTATAGCTCGGAAAGGGAAAGATTTATCAAAAATCTGATGGTTGTGCGCCATGTTTATTTTTCATAAGGAATCCAATGAAAAAACTGCATCAAAATCCGACTAGAAAAAAAATAATTAAAATTTCCCATAGGGTCCAATGTTAATCAATGGGTCCCACTGGCGGCCATCTTGGATTACGCAGGGACTTGTCGGACACAATTTTCATTTACACCACTCAAGGACTATTGTGACAAAATTTGGTTGCAATTGGCCCAGTGGTTTCAGAGGAGTTGATCTTTAACGATGGACGACGGACGGACGGACGGACGACAACAACGGACGCCAAGTGATGGCAATAGCTCACATGACCTTTTAGGTCAGGTGAGCTAACAAGGAAAGAAGCATTGCTGTATCTTCATCTTCAACTACTGAACTATCTATGGAATCAACTAACATTTTGTCTGCTGTCAAAGACAGGCATCAAACATACTGTAACAAGTGACATAAATCATATCTGGATACTTAAAGTATTGTAAAGATTTATTGGACAAAATATTAAATCCCGTTCATTTAATTTGCTCATATACGTTCTCTCAAAACCTTTGATTTTTCCACACTCTACACCACTTTTCCTAATGAGAAACTCGAATCTCGAATCAAAGGTATCATTCAAAAGACCTTTGCCGATTAAAAAAGAAATGCATCAGGTTACACATCCACATTTTTTTTTCAAAAACCAATTTAAAGAGAAATTGTGCTGCATTTAATTTTTTTATTGATTATATATTTGTCACATTTTGAGGCGGTATTAATCAAAAGTTGGTATACCAATGGGCACAAAGTTTGCTCTCCTCTACTAGATTTTGTTTTTATACTGCTACGAGGTTAAATTTCATCAGAGAGTCGTAACAGACATAAAATTAAAGATGCTAGATCCTTCAATCTCACAGAAACATTTATGATGTTCTTTCCATTAAAAAGGCACCATTTGCTGAATGGATCCAATCAATACATCTCTCAGAATAAGAGATAAAGCAAACAGCAGAAACAGCTACATTTACATCTTTTTGGCCTTGGTGCTTGAATTTCGCGAAAATCGTTATCTCAGTTCTAAAATTTACTACAAAGATTACAGTAAAATTCCAACTACTCCTGCTAACGGAGTGCATACGTATGTTTCACAGTTGATATGTTACGCTAGAGCTAGCATCAGCTATACAAACATGTTCATAAGGCCTTATTCATCAAAGCTTCAAAAAGTTCCCGTCTCATACGAATAGTCTATTTCAAAAGCTTACAAATTTCAAACCCAAATAAGATCACTAAAAATTTCAAAACGTTTGTTAGACACACTAGTATTATAATCGAAATAGATTAGATTGGTTGTATGCGAATTAGAAAATGATCAGACTATCGCGCGATATAAAATATTGACAAATAAAGTCTCACCAAGGGCCCGCTTGCAATAATCTGTTCGGTACTTTGTCAAAAAAAAAACAAACAAAACAAAACAAAACAAAAACAAACAAAAAAAAAACCCCAATTATATTCTCATCCCATATTTCTACTCTAATGGAAACAACAATCGGTGTTGCTGATCCCGTCACATTTGACCATCTCACGTTTATAGGGGGTATAAGAGGAAAAGTCATTTTAGAAACTCACGAGAATCCACGATAAACAGGCACCCTCCAAAACATGACGTCTGAGGATTATGACGTTCAAAATTTTGTTCGAAACGTAATATATATTTGTTTAGAATGTAACTTCCGGGTACAATTTTTGATCCCGGAAGTTCCAAAATTGTACGAAACTTACGGGCCCTATTCAGGTACCTAGTGAATGTCAACGGTTTGTTTGTCAGATTGTCAGTTTCCACATCGAGAAAAAAATACTTTTATCACTAATGATTCTTAATTTTCACTAAAATCAGTGGTGTATTCAAGTATTTTGACATCTTCAAAGCATGTTTATCGAAAAATAATATTTATTTTCAGCATGCATTAGCAATGAATTGAATGTAGCGATAAAGTTTGAAATGATAAAGTTTATCAGCATCAATTTTATTGCTTTAGCATTTCGTACGTAGCGATAACTTTAAAATAAATTCAAAATGACTTCAATTTCAATAAACCATTTCTTATCTACAAATTGAGAACCTTAACTATAGATAATATAACAAAATGTTGGATCATGGTCTGTTTAAAGACATGCTCTAACTTTTTGGTTCGCTTTTGTGTTAAAAAATTACACTCCCTAACAGGGTTCTGTATCATGTTCTGTTAAATTACTGATCGAGTGTGAATATGACTGGGATAAAATTGTACTTATTTTTTCAACTATTTAAACGAAAACCTAGAATACAATTTGATGTAGTCTTTCCAAAAATATTTTACAACCGCAGCCTTCTTAAGTAACATTAAAAGTATTGGCTCTCTGAATTCATTCGCAGCTAATAGATCATTCCTTACTTTGTGTCTGCTTGTATTCCATCGGGCTTTCATTCACATTTCCTACAATGTCTCGCAATTTAATTGTCGACTTGACACCATAGCGTGTTAGATAATCATCTGTTTGTGAGAGTAAGGTGCTGTATACATGCTAAATTTCTATTTCTACAAATATTGACAGTATCTATTTGATGGTATTATAAATACAAATTTATAACAATTGTTCATTACAAGTTACATAAAATGAAAAAAAAAAAAAACAAAAAAAACTTAAAAAAAAAAAACAAAAAACAAAAAACAAAAAACCCCCAAAAAAACGAAGGAATACAAAAACATTAAATTTTTTGTTTAACCCAGGTTTTCTGTTCAAGTACTCTTAAAATGGTTTTCAAAATTCCAAGAACAACGCTTTATCTTATTCATGTTGCCGTGAGATTCAGTTTAGGAAACTAGAGAGACTAAATGCCGCCGCTGCCATCATCCAAGTTTTATATTCCAGTTTTGGATAAAATTTAGTTACTCGGTTTGTGTCTGTAAGACACATATGATGCCCCCGCAGTTGGATATATAACATGAACATCCAATTTCTAAGCACTTAGATAACTGTGACTTTAATACTATGGGAGGCATTGTCTGAAAAAGCAGCTCCAGAACACACATTTTGATAAAATGGCAAAGTTCAACTAACTCTCAAAATCACAAATTTGGCCAAACTCTTTAACATGACAATATGCACATCTTCTATCCATGCTTAATTACTGTGCAATGTATAATAAATGTAGCTTTGATATTGAAGGAGGAGTTATCCGGAAAAACAGGTCCAAAACACACATTTCGATAAAATGGCAAAGTTCAACTACCCCTAAAAATCACAAATTTTGGCCAAAATAAAAACAATGACAATATGCACATTTAAAATCCATGCCTAATCACTGTGCAAAGTAAAATAAATGTAGCATTAATATTGTGGGAGGAGTTTTCCGGAATAACAGCATATCAGAGATGGGACGGCCGGACGGACGGACAGGGGTAAAACAATATGCCCCTGACTTGTCGTCGCGGGGGCATAAAAATTTTTTCAAGTATAAAGAATATCAGTACAGCGAAGTATGATAAGCATGAGTAATTAGTATGTGTGAGGTCTGTCATTAGATAATTCTGGCTTGCTTTGTCTTTCGCTATTTATTTTTTTTTTGCTGTTTCTTTTTAGTTCTAAGTTGTAAGAGCAGTTGTATGTGAGGAAAAGCCAGTACGTTTAAAGATTCAAAATATATTCATAATGTCGAAAAATAATTCTATAAAGACAACAAAAGTAGTATACTAGGTTTTAGTCTAAAAATCTAAAATACTAAATTACGAAAATTACAAAATCAGTACAAAAAAATTAAATTATTTCAATCATCTACACTACCAGTATTTAATCAGAATATAGTTTTCTTCTTAACGTATAGCTGTTTTTTTATGTTATTATGAATTCAGATAAAGAAAGCAACGGTTTGGTCCTGTGGACAGACCCTAACTCCATCATTATGTCGAATGATTTAACTTCGTTGGTTTCAAGATATGAGATGTTAAGTCATTTTACTTAGTGCTGTGATGAACATTTTATTGTCTTGCAACCTGTCGGTGGCAAGTGCTGTTGAGTTGCAATCGGACACTACCACAATGAAAGGGGAGAGTTGGCGCGCAATTAAACCAGTTTAACCCATAATTCCTTTTGAAATGCCCGTAGAAAGTCGGGACAATTGCGGTCTATAATTTTCCATGAATTTCCACCAGATTAATCCTTTTCTTTTTATCTGTTGGACTTTGGCTCTTGACAATTCTTCAATTAATTTTGTTATTACCCCATCTGATGAAATATATTAGATGTTTTAAAATGCATAAAATACATTCATACTTACCAATACACGCAAGAAAATTAATGTAAATATGTATAGTATATGTATAGTATAGTATAGTATAATACATAATAAAAAGAATTATTATGTATTTATCGGATAATAGAATAAAACAGTTACTGTCTTTAGTTTCGGTAATTGTGCAGTGTTATTGACTTTTGGGAAAACAGATATTCACCTCGCCATGCGGCTCGATGAATATCTGTTTCCCCAAAAGTCAATAACACTGCACATTTACCTCAACAAAAGACAGTAACTGTATAATATTTACCGAAACTAAAGACAGTAACTGTTTTATTCTATTATCCGATAAATACATAATAATTCTTTTTATTATGTATTACACCTAGAAATTTTCTATGGGTGTCGAATTAAAGAAGCTTTGGACATTGCATAAAATAAATGAAATATATACTTTTCAAAAAATATTTTGAGGATAAGTAAAACAATAAATATAACATTATTATTATCTTTACTGTCAGAAATTTACAGATTCCAGTTAACACTGAGTTTTCGGCTTTTTTCCATTTTTCCATTGTTCGTCACTGGTGGGAGAATGTGAAGAAGGGAGTGAATTGACATTTTAATGTAACAAGCGAACATTCTTTAAAGACTTTATTTAAAGAACAAATTTTTTATCCTAAATAATCGATGATTTCTGTCTTTTAAATGAATGGTTGTGTTCTTCCTTTTCACTCCTTGCATCTGTGTAATATGCGACGATTCTGCGCTATGTGTTGTCGACATCCGTCGGGAGATTTTTTCCCAAAATATTGTGTGAACGGCTTTACCAGTGTTACGCTGACTTGTTTCGTATTTTAAGTATCTTCCTCTTTGCATATTTGCACCATTTTCGCTGATCTTATTTTCTTTAGATAAAGCAATTCTGTTTTTAGTGATGTCGATGACGTTGTCACGCGACAATGTTACATAGCAATGTGATTGGACGATATAAATACGGGATTTCCCTTTTTCTAAAAATATGTCGCACGTGACGTTTCCCGCGGTGAATATCCTTTTCATGGAGTGAATATCCTTTTTTATTCATTTTAATGTCAATGTAACTTTACCATTAGTATTTATATATTATAGAATAAAAGACTTTATTAAGCGTGGGTAATAACAAAATTACCGAATAGAGTGGCCAAGAGCTGAAATCCATGAGTCAAAAACACAAAACAGGTGCAAAACTACCGGCAAATTGTCGACTGCAATGGTCCTGACTTGGTACAGGCATTTGAAAAGAAATGGTGTGCTAAACCGGTTTTATGGCTAGCCAAAACTCCTCCCCTTTCATTGCGGTAGTGTCCGGTAGCCACTGAACAGCAATTGCCATTGAAAGGTCGTATAGACAGTTAAAAGAAATGTTCATCCCAGTATTTAGTAAAGCAAGAATCTTGAATCAGATTTCGGACCAAAACATCCAATTTTTCCACAAGGGAACTAATATATATTAAAGAACTTTATTAATAATCGTATAAGACGGAATTTTTTGAAGCCTTTATTATTAAGGCGGTCATGGAGATAACTATGTCTAATGAGAAAGTCTGTATAATTTGTGCTAGCTCTCGAGTAACGAATCAGATGTGAAACATACACTCTGTAAGCAGGAGAAGCTGGAATATTACTGTCCATGTTAGGGAAATTGATAAAGTAATTGAGAACCGAACCGTCAATCAAAAGAACGAACAATCCATGGACAATGGCAAAATCAGACACACTAAGAAACAAGGACACCACTTGAGTACGGGACAAAAAAAAAGAAAAATGAAGACACACATACAGATGAACAACACGGGCCGAATAAAAAACCATGGGTGAGATCAGGTGTACCGATAGAGTAAGCATCTCCTGCCCGCCGTGTTGAACATGTCAACTCCGGTAGTAAAGTCGAATCCGATAGAGGAAAAACAAACTTTAGTTGTAGAGGGAAAGATCTGATTCTGGAATTAAAATCGTCCGTTTTGTCGTACATGTTAGAACTGTAAGTATTAAGTTTTTTTAGTAGTAAGCAGTAAGTTTGCTAGTTGGTCAATCGCGGTTACAGATGGATTAACTAAAAATTACTTTTCAACCTATCCTATCCATTTTGCTATCGATATACTTCATCGCCGACAGTGCAGTTCAGTTCCATACCAGAAATTAGTAATCCGATGTGCATATTTTAGAAGCAAAACGATCTTATGTGTACAAACGAAAATCATTTAGTAGTACATATTAGTTGGCATTCGGTAACGGTATTCTATGTAAACTAATATGGACATAAACTAGACGTTACTGTAAATTAATGAAACCCCTTCACATTTCACCAGACTATGATTCCTTAGTAGGCACTACTATCTAAAGTAGTAGAATGTAAACCAAACTTCAATACAAAGTACATACATCTTTTACCTAAAGTATGAAATTTTATGTATGTACAATTCAAGTAAAGTTAAGCTCGAGTTTTGTCAAATTTGCAATAAGAAAACAAAATACAAAAATTGCATAAATTCCTGCGAAAGAAAAAAAGCTTTATGTTTTTGAAAAAACGTATATTTCTGTAAGTTGTAAGGCAATGAATATATTGCAATATGCTATTAAAAAAATGTCGTGTGTTCAGTTGGTCAGCAAAAGGGTATTCGATTCGTTGAACGTTGTACTTGTACACCAGCTGGGGACACTTGTGCTTTTGTCGGGTAACGGATGACAGTGACTGTAGGTTACTTAGCCATTTTTCAATTTAATCAAAGTCTGTTGACAATCCCTCATCCATGCTAATCAAAACCATTGATGTAGCGTTGCGTAAATGAATTCCGCTCAAACTGGTGTTGAGGGCAGTTTTGAACTTACTATGAGGTATTAGCAATTCTAATTACTGAGGACCTCATGGTGACTTCAAGATGAAGAATAACAATAAAATCTTGCTTTTCATATGTGTTTGTTGAGCCTTGTCTCGTTTGCATTTACTACGGATCCCTTGATTGTTTGTTTATCAACAATATTCTGAGTGTATGCAATAAGAAGTCTTTCTGTAATTGACGATATGCTCTTACTTTACCAATATTTAAGAATAAACATAACGAACCATTTAAGAGAATGCCCAGAAATAATATTACCTATGATACACGAACTTATCTTACCATATTCAAGAGCAGTTGTTTCAGGTGACACGTATCTTTTGACTAACTTCTTGTTCGAATAAATTTACTTACACAACCGTGCTCTTCAAAGTATATTTGCAAAATATCTTTTCTTAAAACCTGCTCATTTTATTTAGACGCAAAATTTATTTCAAATGGTTGCAAAACAATAACTTCATGTTTGAAAAAAAAGCAAGCAAAAGAATTAAAAAAAAAAACAAAAAAGAATAAAAAATCACTCATGGGCATAATTATAATGATATAATTATATGATATGAAGTACAATAATTGCATACAATACTTGTACACCTTAAAGTTACTCCAAAAATAAATAAATGGACAAGAGAAAAAGTCTCTACCATGATGAACTTGAAATTGAATAATGATGCAACATCATCAGCATCATACCTGGACCTAAACTTCTACATTGACAGCTCTCGACGTCGGAAAACAAAACTTTACGACAACCGTAATAATTTCGACTCTCCAACAGTAAACTTCCCGTTTTTGAGCAGTAAGATTCCCACATCTCCAGCATATGTGTCTACATTTCACAACTCGTTCGCTTTTGCCGTTTGTACTGCGATTTTGTCACAAGGAGAAATTACTGTCACAAAAACTTATACATCAAGGGTATATTCAGTCATTTACAGAGATGTAGGGTCGTCGAAATGATTTGAAGAGATATCTTTTGGTAGATCAAGAGTTTATTTCCGTACTGACAAACACCGATTGTGACAAAACCGGACTTTCCACCGGCAGTTTGATGGGTGGCACGCATGCAGAACAGAGCAGAACATGCTTACCCTACCACAGCACCTAATGATATCTCAGTTTTTAGGGGTTCACACTGCTAGTGCTTTAGTTTTTTGACGTTCTTGTTTATTTTTTTTTTATTATTTCATCCCGATGAAGTCGACGGTGACGTGTTGTTATTCTACGTTTCTCCCAATGATTTTTGTTCGATCAATTTTTTTGAAATGGCTGAATGCAAGGATTTCAATCTTTGCAAACAGTACCTCTATCTTAAATTATATGCTGTGCGTCTAAAATTTTCAAAATGGCCAGAAATTGGGGATTCAATATCTCAGGAACTGCTTTGCAGAATTTGTTCATAGTTTGTGTAAATGTTTAGTATGATTATTCCAAACATTGTTTTCACAATAGCTTCCATTAAAAGATGGCCGCAAAAATAGGTGAACATTTAGACTTGTCCGATTTTCAAGGAAAATTAATATATGTGTAGATTTTAAGGTTGCAAATGGCATGAAATGATCGAATTTGTTGTCTGGGTTGACATCGGGTATTGCTTTCAACTGCAAAGCTAAATTGTTTTGTCTTTGTCATGCTGTCTATATGAATTGCCGTGATTTTGAATTCCCATGTTCTCATCTTTTGGTTCAGTATTCGTTTGTCGACGTATACACATGACTGGAACGGGGCAAAGATGGAATATATAATCTTATTTGAAAACAAATTTTTGTCAAGATTATTGAAGATTTTGTGGTGGAAACATTAGTTCTACAATAATATGGATGCATAAAATAATACTTATTTCGAAAAAAGAGTTCTTGTCGCCTGTGCTCTACCCTTAAAAAGCTAAGACCCCCCCCAAAAGGGAGAGAAAAATGCAAAAGAAAGAAAGAAAATGGAGAAAAATATCTTTAATTTATAAATTCCAATTTTAATATCATATATGAGTTTTGCCCTGATAACCATTATCAGTTTATTACAATCGTTATACATATATATTTGTTCTCGTGTTCTTTGTCTAATTTTGTATGTATGTATGTGTATCTGAAATGAATCTTAATCATTGTATGAAATTTGTATGCCCCCTGTGGGACCATTAATCGGAATAAACAATCTTAATCTTAATTTTAATCTTAATCCATATTGACAACACAAAAGCTGCTGAGGAGACGGAACCTCGAGGACCTAAGGAATCCAAATGAATGATGGTTGATTTATCTAATTATCGTATCACGTTAATGACAAAAAAGTTAAAATTCTTTATCAGAATAGTAACAGTCCGATCAAATTAGAAAAAGAAAGAAAAAAAGACATATTTTTTAATTAGAGAAATTTAAAAAAATTTTAATATAGCAATAGGGGTAATCTGAAAAGGACAATCCTTATTACATCTTTCTCATGCAAAGCTGTCCTAAAGCAGACTTGGGTTTTTGGTAGCTTTTTACGTTACTTTTATTCCTCTAGCTTTCTAATCTACACGGGACTACACGCTTTTAAGTTGTTTTTTAATCTCTATTTACGAGATATAAGTTGTTGAAATCTGCTAAGCCATAATTTACTACAATATTAGTATAATGTTATTTTATATGAAACCCTAGATACTTCATGCTTTGATTAAAATCAAAATAAAACTTACCACAGTAAGGATTATGATGACTTCGTTCAGCAACATCTCCCACAGAATCATCAATTCACATTGTTTTAAATGGAATGATTTCACAGCTGAGAAGATTAAAATACCTCTCCGTACACCAATGAAGTGCCACGGGACGTTAAACCATGTGATGATATCGTCATTTAGATAGCTGATCTAATCAGAAACCAGAATCTAACACGAAATTTAAACACGGATACAATCTCTATTAACACAACGATAACAATGACAACGATTTCCCGAGCGGCGACAGTTCCAGGATTAATACTTAAAATCAACGATCAATAACATGATATCCAACAAAACGTGTTTAATTGCAGTAATTTGATAAATAAACAATTAAATGCAAGTAATAATTCTGGACATGTTATTCATTTTGGAGTTCATTTATCCTACGATAGAGTTGTAAAATATATTACAGTAAAGAAGTGCTGCAAACACAATTAACTGAAATGCTAATGCATAAATTACATTATCAAAATTTAAATAATAATTAAAAAGCAGTAAATACTAAATTCTGAAAGTTTCAATTCCTACGATTTATGTCATTAAAATGAAGAAAAACTAAAGAATGATACACAAAGAGTGAAATTACTTACACCTTAAAAATATCGATATTCGCCACCGCACTCAGAATTATGGCCTGTCAATGTCGTTCAGTTTTGAATTTCTTAGTGTTAAGAATTGCATAAATAACATTTAAAAAGAATTGAGTGTAATAAACCTCGGACATTATGTTTTGAGGGGAAAGTGTTCAAATTGCAATTTTATCGGCAGGTCACATGACGAAGAAAATTACAGACCATCTGATTGTATGAATATGCACCTACATCTTCCAAAGTTAAGAGTTGGACGCGAACTCTAAATCCTGAATTGGAAGATGCAGAATATCTTGGTTGATTAAATAATAATATTTGCCTGTGTAGGAGCCACGTTCATGCAAATATGACTTTTTCGTCATAAAGCATTGAAAACTTATAGCCCGTATTGTAACTTGTCTTTGATATGAATAATGAAATTAAATTTGGCAATTACTAGAATATGCAAATGATCAATGCAAAGGACGAAGAATAACACTGGTTTCAAAATTATGAACTTCCCAAATTCACTCCAAGGATATAAAATACAAAATCAAAAAATGAAAGATGTTAAGTGTTACCATGGCATAGCTCATTCCTTGTTATTTTTTCAATAAGACTCTCTTATCGTTTGTGTCCAATTATACCACTTAATGGTTCATTTCTTTTGTGTATTCGCCTTGTTGTATTGACGGAGAGAGATTTGAACACCCTTATCGTTGCTACAGTTGTTAAAGTTTAAACCAACAACTGTTTCAATGTTTTGTTGTCCTCTATTTTTCTGTGGTTATTAGTTTCTTTATCGAATTTGATCTTTTCATTTGTCAGAAGTACTCCAAAAAGCATTTCTGGTCTGAACTGATAAGCTGCAAACGTACAAAAATTTTAAGTATTTCAAAAGTTTTCGAGCATAATGGTATGCACACGAAACTAACAAACACTATGGTAAAGTAACATTATCACAGAAAAATGTTGTTTTCACATCCATGTTATCCCAAATAAAACTCAATAACTTAGTGGCAAAATTAAATACACAAAACCAACTACTTACCTAATAAGTAGGCTTAGCATACCATAATGTAAAAAAAAGTAAGAGCTAGGCCTGCGGTTACAGAATTGACCTTTGAACTTAATGTAACGTCATTAGTAGACTCCACCCACCCTGTTTGTAAATAAACGCACGTGTTCTGGTATCATGGCAAACTTAGCCGATACATTGAAGCTTATCGAGGAAAGTAGAAGAATTCTGGACCAAGGCCAAAATACGGATATTGGACCTCTTATACAAAGTTTTTTGAATTTAGGTACAGCTATGGATTCAAGTATCAAAAGAATCGAAACTGGTATTAATAAAATTAATGAAATTAAAACTTCAGTTTCAGCACTTGCTTATGACATGCGCAAGCTCAACGAAGACGTCAGAGCCGTTGAAAATAAGTTTAATGCTCTTGAACATAGTACGCAAGTTCGATGAATTAAGGGGGCATGTAAAGTGCAAAAAGACGAAATTAAAGTAATGAGCGACAGAATTAAATCTCTTGAGAAGCAGTCAAGCCAAAGACAGTCATCAGTAAACAATGACCCAGAAACAAAAAACTTAAAGACACAGTTCTTGACTTACAATGTCGTAGCATGAAAAACAACTTAGTGTTCACAGTGTTAGCGTATAACCGAAATGAAAACTGCGAGCAGAAGTTGCGCAGTTTCATCTATGAAGAGCTTGGTATTGAACAGCGCATAGAATTTGGAGACGTCCACCGTTTTGGCAAAATTGGAAAAAACGGAGCAAGGCCAATCGTTGCTCGATTCCTGTATCATAATCAACTGGAACTGACATTAGCAAATGGATACAGGCTTAGAAACAGTCCATTTGGAGTACAGGAGCAATTCCCACGGGAAATAGTAGAAAAGAGACGAAAGTTGTACCCCGTGATGAAAAGAGCCAAAAGTATCGGGAAGCAAGTCCACTTGTACGTGACCGTTTGTACATTGATGGAGAACTTTATATACACGATGATGATAACATTGATGATGAACATATCGCACATGACAGACGCGACCGTTTGTACATTGATGGAGAACTTTATATACACGATGATGATAACATTGACGATGAACATATCGCACATGACAGACGACGATATAGTGATGTAGACAGACGACGATATAGTGATGTAGACAGACGACGATATAGTGATGTAGCTGCATCAGCTACCCCTCAGGACCGGAATGTACATCGATCAGGGCCTCAACCAAAACGACCACGAGTTAGTTCATCCCCAAGCAAGGAAGACGGCGAATAGGGGTGTGCTAGGGACTTACCTTCAAATGAAACCGACCATGACGTACTTGATAAACAAAATAAAAATGTGTGAAATGATAACAGTATTGCTTTTGACTTGAATGGTAACACTGGTGTTAACTTGAATCAAAGTAATGTATCCCAAAATAGTAATGTTTTTAATGTACAAAATATACAAGATGTTTTTGTTGTCAACATAGACGAAAGTTCAGAAAATAGTAATATTTCTCAAAACACTTTACAATGTAGTATGTTGTCACCCTATTGTAGTTTTGATAGTAAAGTGAATAATTCATTGGGTTTGAAAATTTTAAGTCTGAACTGCTGTGGTGTCAAAAAAAGAATGAATTATCCCGAGTTCGAGTCAATTATTAGACAGCATGATATTGTTTGTTTACAAGAAACAAAAACTGATGATACTGATAGTATTAATATACCAGGTTATGTCTTTACCATGAAAAATAGGAAGAAGATTGCAAAAGTAAGATCGGGTGGCATTATTTTAGGCTATAAACAAGAGCTGTCTGATTTGATTACACCAATCGATACTGCTTGTAAATATATATATTGGTTCAAAATTGATACAAAACTGTTCGTAACAGATGATGATTGTCTTGTTGGAATTTTATATATTCCTCCTGAATATACTTCATATTCGTCAGACGATGCATTTAGACAAATTGAAAATGAATATTTGAATTTTTCCGCAAATTTTAACCAAATTTGTTTGCTAGGTGATTTTAACAGCAGAACGGCCGCTGACGACGATTTTATTATTATTGATGATAAAGACCATAGCCCTGATTTGGTTGATATTGTTGAAAATGAAGCATTTTATTTAGATATTCTCGGCATACCAAAAAAGCGAGTTAATAAAGATAAAGTTAAAAATAGATATGGTAAATTATTACTAGATCTTTGTAAGGAAAATATTTTTTTCATTTTAAATGCCAGAGTTACGGATGACGCTGAAGGCAATTTTACATGTAAATGTGTAAGCGTTGTTGATTATTGTATTGGTAATAAATCTTTTTTTACAAAATGTGTATAGTCTTAATGTTTTAGATTTACGTAAACTGTATTCAGATGTACATTCACCATTGTCTTTGTCACTGCAGGGTAGTTATAATATTGTAAATACTGAATAATAACATACATGTAGGTGAAAGGATTATCAAATGGGACAATGAAAAATCTCATACTTTCATACAAAATATTGATCTAGATGTGTTAACCGACTTACAAAATAAATCAGACTCTTTTAATGACAATATAAGTAAGGAAAAAATGAACGAAGTGGTTAATGAAATTGGAAATCTATTTATTGATTCTGCCAAAAAGACATTCGATACAAAAAATATTAAATCTACCAGACGAAAATGCAAAGCTAGGAAAACTGATAAACCATGGTTTAACAATAGGTGTAAGTTTTATAGACAAAATTATAGAAAATTAAAACGAAGGTTCAAACGTAACAAAAGTAATATTGTTAAACGTGAACTGCACGACGCAGAAAAAGAATACAAAAAAACTTTAGACACCCGTATCAAAGAATATCGACAACAAATGCAACAAGAACTTAAAAATTTGCGATCGACAAACACTAAAGAGTATTGGAAAATTCTGAACCGCGGATAGCATAAAGAACAGCCTGACATACCACTATCAGACTTGTATGACTTTTACAAAAAACTCAATCTCCCCACTGAAGCTGATGAAGATACTTTACCCGAAATTGATTCTGAAATGTTCAAACGTAACAAAAGTAATATTGTTAAACGTGAACTGCACGACGCAGAAAAAGAATACAAAAAAACTTTAGACACCCGTATCAAAGAATATCGACAACAAATGCAACAAGAACTTAAAAATTTGCGATCGACAAACACTAAAGAGTATTGGAAAATTCTG
>MJUU01015741.1:17808-47504 GCA_002080025.1 Modiolus philippinarum | reverse complement strand
CTTTTTAAGAACCATAAAACAAATTACAGATAACCTTTTACTGTATCAAAAAACCCAAAAGCACTCATTTAGTAGCATCATATGGTAATGAATGCATTGCAGAACTTTTATAGGTGTACCGGTACATGTCAAAATATTTATAGGTTTTCGGGGTATTTCAAAAAAATACACATAATATTGTAAATAACTAAATTGTAAATGTAAGTTCTGTAAGTTGTTATTTTTTACAACTTAGGTCTCTTTCCGTGGTTTAGTCGATATATATCAAACTGCAAAGTGGTATGTCAACAACATATACAACTGTAGTGCTTTATTCATGTTTGGAGGGGTTTTGAGTTAACAAAACATTTAGTACAAATTATACGCTAAATACCATTAACTTAAATCCATTCCATACCAGATCAAATAAAATATTATATTTTTCAATAAATTCAGGTGTTAACACGTTAATAATTACTTGATTCCTCGGTAAATCCATCAGGAGACTAAAAAGGGTTTATCTTTGTGAATTATATTGGTATTTATATTTCTATTCACTTTCATAATTGTATTGTATACCTTATGCATGTATTTAAGGAGAGGACTTAAAATAGCTTCGAACTTTGATAAAATTCTCTTCTGTAATGAATAAAAAATGTTTAAGTCATATCAAATGCATCAATAACTCCATTTTACGTTGTTGATCATATAAAAAAAACTAGAGATTCGGGAGGCCGAGCCTGTCTTACTCAACTGACAAAATACCATCGAAACATGAAAAAAGACCTTCCACAGATTTAAGTTGGTAGCTAAGAATTTAGTTTCTGCATACGGCAACATGTTCGAACAAGTAATCAAAATATGATTGTCCCAAAGGAAGTTTTGCTCTGGCGGCCATGTTTTTCCTCAAGCAGATCCGACCGACATGTGTAATCTTTTAAAGTACCTTTCATTGTTATGCACTGAAGTTATATTTGCCTCATCAATAGTTTCAGACCACATGATTGATTGATTGATTAGTTAGAGTTTAACGTCCAATGAGCAATATTTCAGCTATAACAGGACGAGAACAAGTTAATCAATTCAAAATAAATTAAAGAAATAAAGGTGGAAGGGACAACCGGGGCAACGACTTTTGATTGCCACTGGAAAAGGGGAGAAATGGGTAGGGGCAGGAAATTTAGCCTTCCATACGACACCCAGTGCGTCTGCTCTCTTTAGAGAAATATAGAAGGGGTCTTTATACTGCATGGAGCGTGGCGTTTCTCCACACAGTTTGGCTACAATGGTTCGCGGTCAGGCTTTCCGTATTATGACCTGACTACCCCGCAAAAACCGGGCATTCCCCTATCCACCACCTGGGGACGCGCCCGGCAGCTCTGTAGCCAAAGCCCCTGAAAACCTATTCAGGTGCCGGGCAGACCACATGATGAAAAAGATGATTTCCTCATAGGGTCCAAAGTTCGACTATATTCTGCGCTGGCAGTTTTTTGAAGGACCTCCCAAACATCATTCTTGTAAGATTGGTTAGGGGGGATGATCAAAATATGAATTTTCCACAGCTTTAATGGCAAAATGTGTTCTATGCTAGCAGCCTCGACTTGCTACAAGTCCCTTTCTTTGTTAATATTAATTAATTCATATATTTTAGTTAGCAAAAAATGCTATTTGAGAGATAACATTTATTCTGATTGATTGATTGATTGAATGATGTTTTACGCCAACTTCAGCAATATTTCAGCTATATTGTGGCGAGAACTGTTAAGTAAATAGAAAAATTATAATAAATATAAAAGATCAATATAAAACCATTGAAGCTTTATACAAGTAAAACTAGAGTATAAAATATAAAAAAACATAAAAAACATTATAGAAGAAATGACAGTTTAACTGTAACAATATTACAACTATAAATTAAATCCATTTAAATCTTACTAAATAAATTGATTGCTTTTAAAAATTGAACGATTTTGTCGCCAGCGACATTTGTAAATAGGTCTTTAAGACAACCAGCTGAATAAAAATCACGCCTGATATCGGCAACATCTACACATTCAATTAAAACATGTTGAATTGTATAAGGACAATTGCATGGAATACATTCAGGTCGATCATCACTGTTGAGGATAAAACTATGTGTTGTTCTAGTATGTCCAATACGACATCGGGTCAACACTACCTGTTCCCTACGATTTTTACCGTAGGAACTGACTTGTTTACCGACGTCTGACTGTATTCCATGCAGTTTATTATTTATTTGCAGATCCCATTTGGCCTGCCATAACTTTAAAATGTATTTAGCGATTAAAGGCTTCATGTCAGTATACGGTACTGGACAATCCGCCATCTCGTCATCTAGTGCATCCTTTGCTTCCTGATCAGCAACTGTGTTTCAATAGATCCCCACATGACTAGGGATCCAAACATAAATTACTTCTTTGCCTAATGCTACAAGCGATTTGTAGAATTCGGCTATTTTCAAAATAATTGGGTGTTTTGTTTTTCGACTTTCAATTGCCAATAGGCAAGAAAGTGAATCGGAACAAATCATGAATTTATTTGATTGCGATAAAGCATTTATTCTGACAACACATGCTTACTGATAGCTGCGACGGAAAGACCCTTTCTCCGACAGCTATAAGTAACTATGTGTTGTCAGAAAAGATATGATCTCTTTCATAGCCCTTTGGAATACAAATAATAAAAAAGAAAGAAAAATAACAAAAAATACTAGCAGCCATTTTTATATCAAATGTAGCCAAAATGAGAAATTATTTGTAGAGGACCTTGAACGCATCATTTCAATACAGTTTATTTGAATTTGCTTCCATAATTAAACAGCAGATAATGATCTGCTGTTTATCTATGCTCTATGTTCCATGTTTTTGTCGAATGGGAACGAAATGAGCAAATATATGAAGGACCTTCCATACTTCATTCCTGTAAGTTTGGTTAATTTGCTTCAGTGCTTGCAGAAAAAAGATCATTAAGTGATTTTCCTCCTTTGGTCCAATGTGAATTGATTGATTGATTGATGTTTTACGCCAACTTCAGCAATATTTCAGATAACCAAATACCGAAGTCACTGTGAACTTGCTCTCTGCTTACGCGCAATCTCGACAAACCATGACGCAACTCCCCCCCCCCCCCCCCCCNCCCCCCGCAGACAAAACCTAAACGCCTTGAAGACCATACATTAAAAGATGTTATAAAACTGATAGAGAACAAAACCCAATATGACCTAAATATAAAGCAAAAATATTTCAGCTATACTGTGGCTAGAACTGTTAAGTTTATCGAACAAATATGCTATTTTTTTTATTTAAATATATAACCATTATAACTTTATACAAGTAAAACAACAGTGAAAATTGAAAAACAAAAAACACGTTCTGCTTTGGTGCAATGTTTTTGTCGAATCGAAATCAGCAATCTTCACAAAGAACCATCCAGATGAATTTAGTTAAATTTCCTTTATTAGTTTCAAAGCAGAAAATGAAACAAGTGTTATTTTTTCCGTAGGATCTAATGTTAAGCTCAGTTCCAGTGCTAGCAGCCATGTTTTTTTATAATATCAGAAAGAAATGAGCACAAAGACCCTACGTGCATCATTCTTGTAAAGTTTGATTGAAATTGCTTCAGGGTTGCAGAGGAGAAGATGAAAAATGACAAGTTAATGCCGGATCACTGGCGTCAGACGACATATGATTGACACCAAGCGATAACAAAAGCTCACACTGACCCTTCCAGCAGAAGAACCCTCCATACATAATTCTTGTAAAGATTGGCAGAAATTGCTCAGCCGTTGCAGAGGAGAAGATGAAAAAGTGAAAAGTCAACGCCGAATGACTGCCGGCAGAAGCCAGATGACGGACACCAAGCGAAAGCATTAGCTCACACTGACCCTTTTGGTCAGGTGTGCTTAGAATATAAGGGGTAATTGTGAATATTTTCCGTTTGGTCAAAAATGACACTATTTAACTTAGAATAATCCTTCTAATGTGTTTGATATCAGTATCAATATTTACATCCATTTATAATTTCATGCATTAACACTGTTTTATGAGGAAGGATAGTGAGAACGGAACTATCAGTTTAAAATATTAAGAACAATCCAAAGATAATTGCAACAGAGGAAACACAAAGATACAAAGAGATAATTCAAGAACGGCACAGAGAAAAAATGAGAACTCACATACTGGTGAACAACACGGACCGGTTCAGGTAATTTATCAAACAACCCTGCCGGTAGACATAATAATTTGTCATGTGACCTGCGACATAATTTATCAATTTATTACTTATTTTCAGTATTATGAGTTCAATCAATTTATCAATCGACCCAACAGGAAAACATATTGTCATGTGATCTTTTACGTCATATTAATTCCAAGTTCCTGTTGTTATTCATGTTTGTCTCCTGTTTTCTTTATTGTTTTTCTGGTGCAGTTCGCCTGTACATTTGTTTTTTGTAAATTGTGGCATGTGATTGTTGTTCCCGTCCATTGTAGGTGTTTACTGTTATCCTTTTTTTTGTCCCGGCACCTGAATCGGTTTTCTGGGGCTCCGGCTACAGAGCTGCCGGGCGGGTCTCCAGGTGTTGGATAGGGGGAATGCCCTGTCAGGTCATAATACGGAAAGCCTGACCGCGAACCCTGGTAGCCAAACTGTGTGGATAAACATCACGCTCCATGCAGTATAAAGACACATTCTATATTGTCTAAAGAGAGCAGAGTCACTGGGATCGTATAGAAGGCTAAATTTCCTGTCCCTAACCATTTCTTCCATTTTCCAGTGGCAATCAAAACTCGTTGTCGAGGAGGTCCCTTCCACCTTTGTTCCTTTCTTCTCTTACTTATATTTTTTAATTGATTAACTTGTTCTCGTCCTGATATAGCTGAAATATTGCTCACCGGACGTTAAACTCTAACTAATGAATCAATCAATCCTGTTTTTGTAATAATATTTACATTAATCGATTAATTATATGTATACTTACAGTATAATGATTGATTGATTGAATATTGTTTAACGTCTACTCAGCAATATTTCAGCTATATCAAGACGAGAACAAGTTTGATAATAATCACTTTGGGGTATGGAAAGGGCCATGGGACGGGAAATTCTTACTGCCACTGGAAAAGTAGGGTGAATTTTGCCTTGTAGCATATCACCTACGGACCACCCCAAAAAGAGCTTGCTACAAGGGTTCTTTAACGTCCAGGAAGCGTGGCTTTTCTTCCAACACATGGACCTGAGTTTACATCCCATCCGAAAGATGGGTTGTGTATTTATTAATCCCGCACAACCACGGAATTGGTCCTATTTCTATATCCCGGGACCCTCGGGGTCAGCCCCCGTTTAAGAGGGGTCACACCCCGCAAGCCGGAGATACTAGGTCCTTTTTCTATATACCGGGGTTCCCTCGGGGTCCTCTTTTAGGAAGACTCATACTCCAAGTTCAGAGGATGCTGCGGGCCTATTCATAAGCCGGGACCGCGCACGGCGGTACAGTATTATGAGTAAAGTCAATTTATTAATCAAGTCAACCGGAAAACATATTATTGTCATGTGATCTATGCATCATATCAACATTAATTGTAAGTTTACTTACAGTACCATGAGTTCAGTCGATTTATTAATCAAGCTAACAGGAAACGTATTATTGTCATGTGATCTATGACGTCATATCAATATTTGCATCAATTCATTAATTATATTTATACTTACAGTAACAGCAGTTCAGTCAATTTATCAAACAACCCAGCTGGCAAGTCGGAAAACTGATTTTTTGATATGTTCCTGTAAAATATTTACCTCGTCTTACAGAAAAACAATTAAGGTACCTAATGTTTATTATCGACACTGTCGACTAGTTGTGTTTTTTACAAAGAGTTTTCTTATAAATGTCAAGGTTTTAGAGTACCAAGTCAGGACTATTGCGGTAGACAATTTTTCCAGTGTTTTCTACCCATTTGTCTTTTTTCTCATGGACTTCGGCTCTTGACAACTCTGTTCGGTAATTTTGTTATAACACCCATTTATGCATATCAACGATTACATCCCATGTCAATGCGCTCGATATTTATTTGACAACGACGTTGACGATAATATTGAATTTGTGATGTCAATTCCTGCAATGACAAGAAATCTTTTATTTTCACAGATGGCAAGTACACTTTATTGGAACCCTGTACATCACCGCTACCCATTTAATGGATATGTTTTTGTTTATTTAATGTTTGATGCTTTAATCCTTTTTTAATTGCTCTAGAACAATTCTTTACAACTGCCGATACGTTGTTACTTTTCAATATTGTTAACCTTTTCTTGCTTTGTCTTTGAATTCGAAACACAGATTGGGGTATTGTTGGATTAGTATTAGTATGACTCTTGTTAAAAGACTTCCAAACATCAAATATTTATATTCACAATAGCCTTCATTCCTTCATTCATATCTTCATTCTTGCCCTGTAGCACGAATACATATTACAGCGTTTCTATAATTTCTTCTATTATTTCGTTTGTATGATCGTTTACTTTGGAAACTTACAATTAAACGATCTAGCCAACGTCTTTAGATTGTTCACTAGAACAAAAGAAACTACGCTGTGGAATGCAAACACTGTAGAATACTCTGCGTATTGCGAATAATAAAATAACAACAGAGTTATTCGGTTTTTCTCGAAATTTACCCCTTATTTCGCAGTAATGTAAAAAGGCAGTGAATGATGGCAATTTTATCGTTTCTCTCAGCTGTATTTTGATGAGTTTCAAAATATTTTATGGATATTTGTCTTGTAGTTAATACCAGGTTGTACTTTGCAGCTGTAATAGATCGATGTCCTTTCTGTATTGTCCTTTATATCCACCTAAGGTGAATACATTTACGGTAATTAGTAAACCTAGTTAAGGTAGATAAACTGTTTTAGAAATAGCTTCATTTCTGCTTTTAAAAGCGTGAATACGAGAAAGTAATAAAACATCTACGTTACTTAGAAGCTTAAAATATATTTTATGAAAATGATTAAAACAAAGCTAAGAGTGATTTTTGTCAACTATGTCCCTAAACCTAGATCTACCTCCGTAATTGTACACTTAGTGGTTGACTTTACTTTTTATTTGTGTTTTGCAGATGCCATTTCAATGTGCGACACAATAATTACTCCATGTAATTTCCTTCTAATCTTTTACTTTGATCTTTTAGTAAATTTTGTTGAAAACTAAGGAATATCTCCCTCATGCTATGCTCTTTCCTTAGCTGATTTTGGCTTCACATTAAAATCATATTGGTTATTTGTTCTCTATCAATTTTTATTCAATTTCGAGTTTATGGTCTTCCAAACGTTTAGATTTTATCTGCACTGAGGGGACATAAGTGGTCAAAATGCGCATATACAGAAATTGAATGCACACTAACTCTGGTATTTAGTTATTTGTTACCACTGGGTCGATGCCGTTAGTCCCAGAAAGTATTCACCAGCCCAGTAGTCAGTACTTCGGTGCCGACCCGAAAACCGATTCTATTTGGAACATAACAATGTCTAAATTTGTAAATTTTGTTGAAAACTTAGGAGTATCTACCTCATGCAAAAATCTGTCCTTAGCTGATTTTGGCTTCACATTTAAATCATATTGGTTATTTGTTCTCTATCAGTTTTTAAACATCTTCAAGTTTATGATCTTCCACATGTTTAGATGTTATCTGCACTGAAGAGGCATAAGTTATCGAAATATGCATATACAGAAATAAAATTCACAGTACTTTCGGTATTAAGTTATTTAGTACGACACCAGATTACAATAGAAAACTCCCTTGTATTTTTCTTTTTATCTTTTTGTACGACACCAGATGACATCGATAGACAACTTCCTTGTATTTTTCTTTTGATTTTTCAGTCCGACATCATATGACATCGATATAACAACTTTCTTATATTTTTCTCTTGATCTTCTAGGCCGACACCAAATGACATCGATAGACAACCTCCTTGTATTTTCTTCTGATCTTTCAGTCTGACATCATATAATATCGATATGACAACTTCCTAGCATTTTTCGTTTGATTTTTTATTATGTCACCAGATGAATTGGATATTTCAATGTTTCTTTTGATCTTTCTGCCCGACACCATTTGAAATCGAAATGACAACTTCCTTAGATTTTTTATTTGATCTTCTAGGCTGCCACCATATGACATCGACATGACAACTTCCTTATATTTTTTTAATTTGATCTTCTAGGCCGACACCATATGATATCGATATGAAAACTTTCTTGTATTTTTCTTTTGATCTCTCAGTCTGACATCATATGACATCGATATGACAACTTTCTTGTATTTTTCGTTTGATCTTTTATTACGACACCAGACGACATCGATATGCAAACGTCTTTAGATTTTTCTTTTGATCTTTTAGTACGACACCAGATGACATCAATAGACGATTTCCTTTTATTTTTCTTTTGATCTTTCAGTCCGACACCATATGACATCGATATGACAACTTTCTTTTATTTTTCGTTTGATCTTTTAGTCTGATATCACATGGTATCGACATGAAAATTTCCTTCTATTTCTTTTTTTATCTTTTACCACTGGACCGAAGCCTCTGCTGGTAGACTGTTAATCACCGAGGGTATTCACCAACCCAGTAGCCAGTACTTCGTTGCGCGCCCGAAAACCGATTTCATTTGGAAATTTTGAAAAAAAAAACTGTTTAACACTAAGGAGTATCTTCCTCTTGCAAAGCTCTGCCCTTAGCTGATTTTGGCTTCTCTCTGTAGATCTTTTTGTTTGCTTGTTCTCTCTCAGATTTTAAACGTATTTCTGTTTATGTACTCCCAAATGTTTGGTTTTATCTGCACCGAATAGACATCAGATGTCGAAATGGGCATATGCAGAAAATTTTTTTGCAGTAACTGCGGTATTTTGTTCGACAAACAGATGACAACGATTCTATGATTTCTTGTTGTAATAGTCTCCTGGTCTATTTTTATCAACGACAGAAAAAAATCGATAACACTCATTCCTGTATTTTTCTTGTGGTTCTTTAGTCCGACCACAGATGACTTTGATGTGAATGCTTTCAGTAATTATCCTTGTGGTATTAGACAGACTAGAGCTAATTTCGATATGACAATTTCCAGTATCTTCTTTCCGGCATTTTAGTCCGATAACAGAAGAATTCTGTGGTACCAACACTACTTCCTTTTTTTGTGCGATGGATATGCCAACTTCCTGTAATTCCATTTGTTTTTAAGTCCAACATCAGGTGTGAACGAGTATATTTTCATACTTGCCATTAGTCCTAAATAGGTATTTAAAAGCGCCGGATACGATTAACAATTCATGACTTTATTGACCTGATCCAGTCTGACAATGTCTTTATATATTTTCTTTATCTACATTCTGGTATAGGCGTCTACTGCATCCACCATGATCTTGAAGTTATACTTCCTGTTGATGTGATGTGCTGTTGTTCACGGCTTTGGGAACTTTTAAAACGGGATCTCGTAATTTTTTGTTTTCAACGACATTTAGGTCACTGCTTATTACGTGTCCAGGACGAATATTATTGAATGGGGAAGAGGAGCCGGAACTTGTACAATCAGGCGGTTTGGCTTAACGCAGTCAATCTGGAAACCGCAATACCCGTTAGTGATTCAAAATAGTGGTTGGGGTATATTGAATGTGGGAATACGAGATAAGTTGAAAAAAAAGGTTTTTAGAGCACGGGCATGCTTGATTTCACTGTTTTGTTGTGCAGAGTGTTGAAAAGAGTACGGATTTGATAGTGAACTGAATTTCAAGAAATTATTGGTTTTCAGGTTTATACTTGCAGATGTTGCTACAGACGTGAACAGACTGTGATTAGAAATGTCCATCACAATAGCAGTTATTGTATATTCCACAGCATTGCAGTCGGTCGCATATGAATCTAAACATACTTTTTAGAACAAATGAAGGGACATTTTTTTCTAATTGCCAAAAAGTCTGGATTACTTAGACTCTTTAGATTGGTATATCTATCAAGAGTCACGTTGATTGATTGATTGTTGTTTAACGCCAACTTCAGCAATATTTCAGCTAAATCGTGGCGTGAAATGTTGATAATAATGTGAACATATAACTAAAACAGTCATTTAAAACGTGTTGTTATGTAGTCTACCTGCATTGAGTTTTATTCGCATGTTTATGATACTATAGGGAAACGGGATAGAGAAAGGAGAGGTTTGGGTACTCATAAACCGGTTTAACCCTACCACTGGCTTTTGCTAGTGCCGGTACCAAGCCCGGCTATCCCGAGTTCCTATCGTTATTTATGTTTGTCTCTTGTTTTCATTTTTGTTTTCTGGTGAAGTTTGCTTGTAAATTGTAGCATGTGATTGTAGTTCCTGGTCATTGTAGGTGTTTGCTGTTTTCCTGTTTCTGTAATGTTATGTACAGTTAAAACAATTTCTAAAAGATAAAATCGTGCGATAAACAATTTAAAATAAAAAGATCAGATTTGATGAAATTTAAAAATTGGATAATATAAAATTATATTTTACTTTACATATTAACAGCTTTTAAAAATTGAATAATTTTGTCGCTAGCGACGTTTGTAAATAATTCTTAAAGAGTGGTTGATAGAGACAAAGTCGTTGTTTTATATAGTTTCTACCAAAGTGCAGGTAATAAAGGTCACAATTCATTGATGTAAACATATGCTGGTTCATTGAAAATGAATCCCATGATTAATTTGATCTGTGAATCGACAACCCTACCATTCCACTATATTAATACATAATTAATGGTTACCGGAAATAATGTCTCACTCATTCTCGTCATTGGCCTATTATGAAGTCAAAGAAACAAAATTCTATTGAATATGTGATCATCTGCTCATTATAGTACTTTGATGTCTTCAGCAATCGTCCTTCATGTAGATATAATTTTACGGCGTAGTCGGTCATACATTAGATAAATACTCCCATTCTCAGAAGTTTGGTTAAATATGGACGCGACATTTTAACCAACGGGTGTAGATCAAATTTCCGCAAGAGATTTCCCACCATTTTAGATTTTATGCATATTAAACACATTTCATAGGAGAAAAAAAATTTCTCATTCAGCTAAGTCGTTAGTTAACAATATTTATTCCCTCTCAATAGTAAAATTTCGATTTTCACATGCCTGCCAGAGCTCGCATGCTGAAAAACATTTTTTTATCGTGAGG
Organism: Modiolus philippinarum; assembly: GCA_002080025.1. Classification (NCBI taxonomy): domain Eukaryota; kingdom Metazoa; phylum Mollusca; class Bivalvia; order Mytilida; family Modiolidae; genus Modiolus; species Modiolus philippinarum. The sequence goes on along the minus strand of MJUU01015741.1, from coordinate 36,303 downwards.
GCAGAAATATTTTTAACTCACTCCTACCTGAAGGAGACCCTATATTTCGTCAATGGCGTAGGCTTATGGATTTTCGGGCCAGAACAGTCATTTGACAGCTTTTCCTCTGTTACGTCATAACAGACTTAGAAGAAATAAAACATTATTTTTGTCCACTTTGCAACCAAATTAGCCCCTTTTGTCCGAAATAATTTTTCTATCTGGAAAAAGGAAAAAAACTTTTATTCGCTTTAATCTACATAATCCATATTAAAGGAACACATACAAAAAAAATTTAAAAAAATAATGAACAGAGGATTCATTTCTATCAAGCAAAACATTGCGCTTCCATGTTTTTCTACAACATTCTGAATCAATTTAAGTAAGAAAATACCCAAAAAACTTCATTCTCAATTTAGTTAAATAAAATAAGAATACATTTTTCAACATATTTTTAGCATTGTATGACTGGGCCTTAAGTTCCTCAGATTTATTAAAAAGAATCTCATGAATTGGACGGTTTAACTTGGATATTTCAACGTGAGCAAACATGCAAAAATATACAAAGTATTCATGAATTGATTGATTGATTGATTGATGTTTTACGCCAACTTCAGCAATATTTCAGCTATATTGTGGCGAGAACTGTTGGGTTTATTGAAAAATTCTAATAAATACATAAAATATTAATATAAAACCATATAGCTTTATACAAGTAAAACAAATGTGTAAAATGTTAAAAAACATAATAGTAAATTTTTGGTTTAACAATAACAATATTAGAAATTAGAAACTTGTTTAAAATTGATCTATTTAAATCTTACTAAATAAATTGATTGCTTTTAAAAATTGAACGATTTTGTCGCCTGCGACGTTTGTAAATAGGTCTTTAAGACAATCAGCAGAATAAAAATCACGCCTGATATCGGCAACATCTACACATTCAATTAAAACATGTTGAATTGTATAAGGACAATTGCATGGAATACATTCAGGTCGATCATCACTGTTGAGGATAAAACTATGTGTTGTTCTAGTATGTCCAATACGACATCGGGTCAACACTACCTGTTCCCTACGGTTTTTACCACAGGAACCAATTTGTTTACCGACGTCTGACTGTATTCCATGCAGTTTATTATTTATTTGGAGATCCCATTTGGCCTGCCATAACTTTAAAATGTATTTAACAATTAAAGGCTTCATGTCAGTGTACGGTACTGGACAATCCGCCATCTCATCATCTAGTGCATCCTTGGCTTCCTGGTCAGCAACTGTGTTTCCATAGATCCCCACATGACTAGGGATCCAAACATAAATGACTTTGCAAGAATTAAATCTGATCATCCTGAATACTTTCAAATTTACACAGATGGCTCTAAGGATGGAGACAGAGTGGCTTCTGCAGCCGTTTTCGGAGATCGTGCAGCAACTCTCCGATTACCATCCTCTAGTTCCATATTTACTGCCGAAGCTAACGCTATTTACTCAGCACTTAAATTTGTAGCTTTATCGCAATCAAATAAATTCATGATCTGTTCCGATTCACTTTCTTGCCTATTGGCAATTGAAAGTCGAAAAACAAAACACCCAATTATATTGAAAATAGCCGAATTCTACAAATCACTTGTAGCATTAGGCAAAGAAGTATTCATGAAAGATGATGTATTGAACATTTTCAAGGGCAAGACCAAATAAAATTGGGGGGGGGGGGCGATTTTGGAACTTTGTCTATGAGTCAGAGTCATAAGAACGCAAAATGTGTTGTCCTTTAAAAAGTTGTAAATCTTTGAGTAGTGATTGGTAGAGAAATAGAGATGTACAAATGTATGCTGGGACAGAAATTGCTTGATAAAGAAAGAATTTTACCCCGAGCGCATGTTAGGGGTAAAATATAGTCATAAAGGGCAAACCCGTGGTAAAATCGCCATATATTCACGCTCCTGTGAATTATTTCTTAATCATGTAATTAAATCTAGTCTTTTGGCAAGAAAATGAACCTCTCTTTCGTATAAATTGATTATCTCGGGGAAATGTGTCTGTAAAAGGCCATTTTGAATTGAATGTATAGGGTCAAATCTTGAAAGGAAAATTGAGATCGTTGGGTGTCTTGATTTCTGACATAAGAACTTTTTAAAAACTTTGAGCAATATGCTCTAAAATTATGCAAAAAATTTTGGGGTCACGGATATGTCAAAATAGATCCAGAGTTCTAAAGATTGGTAAAATTATGTGTTTTCGCACTATATTTACAACAGAAAAATATAGGAATAGGCCTATACCACAATTCAAGGGCATATTTTTTCTATAAGCAGACATACAATGTTTTCCAAACTTTGTATATTTATTGGTACGATACAGAACTTCAATTTAAAAACATAAAAAAGATATGTCACGGATTTTTTGAAAAAATTATTCCATGAAACCTGACGAATTTGTTATTTTTTTCAAGAAAGGGGAGTTACTTAATTGAAAACATTTGGGACCCAAAAATAAAAACAAAACATATTTCAGGGAAAAAAAGATAATAAATGTGTTTTGTTAACATGTTTTGGACAAATTCAATAAAGAATTGGGATCAATTACCTTATATTTTTTTAACAAACTTAGAAAATGTGACCCATTCAACATGTTAAATGGTATTTCAGTATAGAATTATCTCCCTTTGATAAAACTTTTAGAATATTTGGCAAATATGTAATATAATTCGAACAAACTTCATACTTATTGTTCATTCTTAATTAAATTATTGTATTAAAGACATACAAAATCATTTTAGACAAAATTCATTTTTGAATTTTTGCTTAGATGCGCAGAGGAGATGCTCAGTTTTAGACACCTCAACTACCTTGAGGTTGTGCTCACTGTGTAAAAGTAGATAACGGCACTCCAAAAACCTGTCTTAAAACTAAAGGATTGACGCATCTTAACCATTATGTTAAGAAAATAAATACTTACAGTAAAAGAAGATTAGGAAAGGAGTCGAATTCGTCATCACTAAGGCTTGTCAACAGGTTGTCATCCAGGTATCTAAATGGTGAAAGAAACATTAAATGTAAATATAAATTAATGTATGGCATTTTCCGTATCAGCACAATTATCATCCCGAGACTCCCATATCAGCACGTTATTGTTTCGTTGCTTGGTAGGTACAATAATTATGGCAATTAGAAACCTACCGGATAATAGCTTGCTGTAAGGGTTCTTAAACATAACCCGCCTTTAACAAAGGGTTGCATCCTTAAGTCCATTTTTTAAATCTTTTGGTTTTCTCTGGATGTCAAACGATTGTTTGAAATCCGGTATCTGGGATCCCGGCATATGCACTCTTTGGTATCCGATATCTGGGATACCGCCACATGTGCTGTTTGTCATCCAGAGATATTGGCATCCCGGCATTTACTTTAAAAACTTTGCTACATTATGTTCTACTTTTTCTTAGAATGATCCGTTTTGGTAATCGTTTTGCCATTTATGTCTCCCCTTCGATAAAAGATGGCATATTATTTTACCCTAAATTCTTCTTTTGTCCCTTCTTTTTTCTCTTCTTATTTTTCTTCTCATACAATCGTGTCCGAGTCATAACTTTTTTTGTCTTTTGACCTTCACCTTAGATATTTGGTATAGTGATGTATTATCATGAGTAGGGGTGTCGCATACTATAATGACCTTCATTTGGTCTTCACCTTTGACCTGGAGGTCAAATAACTGATCTTTTTAGTGTTTGCCTCACCGGGCATAAATCTTTGGGTGACTTTAACATTTGACTTTAAGGACAAATAACTGATAGTGTTTGTCTGTGCATGTCGGAAGTTCTTTTTTGTCTTGACCGCTACATAAAATTTTCGGCATGTTGGTGTAGCATTTCTTTAGTGTTGTCCATATACTAATTTTACCTTTCGAACTATGCTGAAGATATTTTGCGTGTTGGTCTATCATCATGAGATGTGTCACGTACCATGTAATGACCCTAATAGGTCAATAACCATCATTATTATTACAAATACCATTATTAATTAAGTCAACCGCATTTTTAAGTGCCAACCACAACTTTTTGACATATAACGTAGAGTTCAGATATTCAGTATGTGGATCATGTTACATAGTTACTTTCATGCAACGTTGTCTTTGATTCTTATTAGGTCAAATAATAGCATTGTATAAGTGTTGACCTTCTCACTACTGACAAAAACACACTTGCCATCTATAAACAATTAATAAATTAAATAAAGGGTGAGATTTTCTTGTTTCTTTCTATAATCTTAAAATTTAGAATATCCCAGCATTATCTCTTGTCAAAATGTTATATCAACGGGACGTACTATAACTGTGTGGTAAGTGAGAACCGAACCGTCAATCAAAAACGAATAATCCAAGGACAATGGCAACATCGGAAACAACAAAGAAACAGAGACACAACATGAGTACGTCACAGAAAAGAAAAATGAAGACACACACACAAAAATGAACAACACAGACCCAATAAAAACCATGGATGAGATCAGGTGCACCGGTAGAGTAAGCATCTCCTGCTTCTCATAAGACACCCGCCTAGTTGAATTAATTATTTTATAATTAGAAAAAAGGCATTAACAAATCTTAATCATATAATATGGTACTTACAGTTGGAATATGTAATTTGTATTCAGTTTATCAAACCTGGGAACTTTGTTCAAAGAACGCTTGGTGCAGATTATCATTGCTTTACTCTTTATAAAACTACACTGTTCTTGACAGGTGCCCAAAAGTAATAAATCATACAAAGCCACAATGAATACAGTAAAAACCGATGTATTCGTCATGTTTACTGGTATATCTGTCATGAGCACCTGATCTGAAATACACATTTGAGATTTAACCCATTCCTTTCTTTTTCATATTTATCATAAAATTAAACTTTAAATACTGCTACATTCATATAAGAACATATCTAATTAACACAACATATAGAACTAATCATTTTAAAAATGTTTTATTTTACTATTTATATACGCCAGCAATCACTATCCATATACACTATTTCGTATGTGTGTTGATCGCTAAAAGCCCTCTAAAGCACTTTATCCATAATCTATAACAGGACTTTACATCATAAATTTTGTAAATTAATAAACAATTGATCAACTTCTGTTGGCAAATTGTTTGTAGAGCTTCGTAGTAGTTATACCGTAGGTAAAGGCTTTTTTCTGAAATAAGAAACCCCGACGGCCGTAGCCATTCCCCATTTTAGTCATACAACTTTACAAATCTTAATAAACATTTGCATGTTGACAAAATTTCATCATTCATATCTTTTTTGTCATATTCATTAATGGTGAAACCTTGCTTATGTTAAACCTTAGTATTTACACGAATTTTCTAACAAAGCTAACTGAAGTAATCATCCAGAAACTATAAAATTTACAGATTTTGCCTTAATCAAGGGCAATAACTCTGGAACGCATAAAAGATCTAGGTCAAAACCAAACTTGACCTGCATTTTATTAATACTCATCTTGTCCCAAAATATTAAAATTTTCTCCAAAGAAAACCGAAGTTATTATCCGGCAAGCTTAAAATTTACAGATTTTTCCAAAATCAAGGGCAATAAATCTGGAACACAAAATCTGATCACAATCAAAATCAAACTTCCCCTGTTTTTTATAATTAGTAATACCGTCTCAAATTATTAAAATTTTCTCACAAAGCTAACTTAAGTTATCATCTGGAAACCATAAAATTTCCAGATTTTGCCTAAATCAAGGGCAATAATTCTGGAACGCATGATGCGATCACGGTCAAAACCATACTTGACCTCTATTTTATAATTATCAACCTTGTCACAAAATATTAAAATTTTCTCGTAAGCAAACTGAAGTTATCATTTGGAACCATACAGATTTTTCCTAAACAAGGGCAATAACCCTGGAACGCAAAATCCGATCCCAATCAAAATCGAAATTTACCTGTATTTTATAAATAGAAACAATGTCCCAAAATATTAAAATTTTCTCACAAAGCAAACTGAAGTTATCCGGACACCATAAAATTTACAAATTTTGCTAAAATCACGGACAACAACTCTAGAACACATAATCCGATCATGCTCAAAATCGAACTTGACCGGTATTTAATGTATAGAAACATTATCCCAAAATATTAAAACTTTCCGTAAAACCAAACTTAAGTTATCATCCAAAAACCATTAAATTTACAGGTTTTGCCTAAATCAAGGGCAATAACTCTGAAACGCAAAATCCGATCACGGTCAAAATCGAACCTGATCTGTTTTTAATGAATACAAACATTATCTCAAAATTTAAAACTTTCTTTCGAAGCAAACTCAAGTTCTCATCCTGGAACGAAAGACGGACGGCCAAGAGAAATACTATATACCCCCACCTTTCATAACGGGGGTATGAAAAGGGATAGGTAACCTACAATTCTTTTCACTATAAATTAACACTTTTTAAATTTTCTAACAAAAAATCACGTTCGTATACAAATCAAAAAAGGTTCAAACTTCACAACAACAAAAATATCCTAATTATAATCTACGTCTACGTCTTATTTTGCTCTGGATAGACGGACCATCTTTAAATCAGCTCAAGTGCCGAGTATTGCAAAATTTGATTTGCATTTAGTTTTAAAAAGGAAGACAATGATCCATGATAAATTTTCGGCAAAGATAATACTAAACATAAACTGATTGACCAGTGTGTACATTACGTCATACTAATCACAGGGCGCCAATTTATCTAGCTTGGACTTTTGACAATGCAGCTTTGGTAAATATATTTTTCATTCTTATTTAAATATTTCAGACTTTAAATTTTGTGTTTAGTGTTTTATACTCAACTTTTTATATAGAACAGTAGTAGATATCTTGTGATCATTTTGGCCATTTCGATCTTGACAGGCTAAACACAATTTTGTGGAGACAGTGTAAATGGTTACTTTCAAGAAAATTGACATGATTAATACGTGCTAAGGTGGTTTAGGATAAGATAAAATCCACCTGTTTGGTAAGATTAAAATAGATCTAGATGTGATCTCAATTGATCTGGACAAACTTTACACATCTTTATCGCCCTTGAACGCAGTTATCTTCTTTGATCTTTCAGTTATCTTTGATCTTCACAAATTAAACAGGTCTTGATTGTCCCTGAAAGCAATTATGTTGAAATGCGGATGAATATCTAAGGCTCCCAAGATTCTGATAAGATCGAAATGGCCAAACAAGATAAAAAAAAATATCTGATTGTGTTATATTTTTAGAAACATTAACAATTTGAACCAGTCCTTGCAAATGTCCAGTGCACAGTGAACGATTTGATTACTAAATTAGTTACCTGTTTCACTTTCAGTTATTTTTGCCACTGCATACTGCTATTTCCGTTCGAATATACAATTTGACAAGTGTGAAATTTTTATTAGAAAATGCATTACTGCATAGGTAAAACAACGTAAATCAATGTATTGATCGATTTTGTCTGGAAAGCAAAATGTTTTGCTGACTTCAAAAGAGTTCTACGTTTCATTTCGCTGAAATATTGAACGGACAATGATTCAAATTGAATCATTTTAATTTTTAACAGAAGTACATGCACCGTTTGAATATGTTTAAGAGATAATTTGTTTTATGTGCATTTTCAAAAACTAAGCAAAGTTTAGATATTTCAATCTTATTGTAGTGATAGTGACGTGGAGAGGAACAGAAATTTTATTTCTGTACATAGAAACAAGGTCTTAATCATGCATGACTTTGAGTAATTATATTACTTGTATACCATTATTTTGTTGAATTAATCATGAAGAATACATGAATACAGAGAAGATGGGACGCAACTTATATTCTTTACATAATGGGGGATATCGACAAGATACTTTGGTTGCAGATAATAGTGTTGCACGCAGCTCTATATAATATGAATGATAATGTGTTGGTAAGGTGAGCTGTAAAGGTAGAATACTAAGTTTATGATTCCCAATGCTAAAAGTGATGAAAATCATCTTTTTAAGCCTGTTAACATCGGAAAATCCAGCATGGTCTGCGGCTGGATTTGAACCCCTACTCCGTTGTCATCTATGGCAACACTGCCTGCACTATGTCCAGCGCCCTAGACCACTCGGCCACTTAGGCTATATAAAATATAGCTTTCGGTAACCGGGTCATTCCTCCTCGTAGGAAAGCTAGGGTTGTCACATAGTACACGATGAACATTAGGTGGGTAGAAAATAGATACAAGAAGGATAAGGTTGCAACAGGTAAGATACATAAGGTATATAGATAATAGTGTTGCACGCAGCTCTATATAATATGAATGATAAAGTGTTGGTAAGCTAGAATATATGATTCCGAATGCTAACAGTGATGAAAATCATCTTTGTAAGCATGTTTACATCGGAAAATCCAGCATGGTCTACGGCTGGATTTGAACCCCTGCTTCCTTGTCTCCTAAGGCAACACCGCCTGCACTATGTCAAGCGCCCTAGACCACTCGGCTACCTAGGCTATAGTGATCTAGGGCGCTGGACATATTACAAGAACTTTATTTGCCATATATAAAAGACTATGTATGAGAAAATATATAAAAAAATAAACAAAGAGGAAACAATATTATGATTCCCCTGCCCTCATTTCTAGTGACTTTTTTTTTCAAAAAACGAACCTAAATTAGTCACTAGCTCTACGGTGGATGGGCTGAAGATGTACTCTTATTTTTCATTTTCATTTAATTCACAAAACCTTGACATTATTTTCAAAAAGCTTAACCGCCGTGCGCGGTCCCGGCTGAAGAATAGGCCCGCAGCATCCTCTGAGCTTGGAGTATGAGCCATCCTAACAGAGGACCCCGAGGGAACCCCGGGATATAGAAATAGGACCCAGTATCTCCGGCTTGCGGGATGTGACCCCTCCTAAACGGAGGCTGACCCCGAGGGTCCCGGGATATAGAAATAGGACCCATTCCGTGGTTGTGCGGGATTAATAAATACACAACCCATCTTTCGGATGGGATGTAAACTCAGGTCCACGTGTTGGAAGAAATGCCACGCTTCCTGCACGTTAAAGAACCCTTGTAGCAAGCTCTTTTTGGGGTGGTCCGTAGGTGATCGGCTACAAGGCTAAATTCCCGCCCTTGACGATTTCACCCTACTTTTCCAGTGGCAGTCAGAATTTCCCGTCCCATGGCCATTTCCATACCCCAAAGTCAATATTTATCAACAAACTTGTTCTCGTCTTGATATAGCTGAAATATTGCTGAGTAGACGTTAAACAATATTCAATCAATCAATCAATCAAAAAGCTTAAAAGTTCCATTGTGTACAGCGAAAGAGACTTAAAAAAAAAAATGTCCCCACGAGCTTCATAGGCATATTATATATATCATTGGATAGAGAAACATATGGGTTGTTCGAAAAATGATGCCGCAAAGACTTCAATTGGTCACGAGTTCAATTAAACGAGGTCAAAGGTCATGGGTGAAACAATTTCAAAACTAGATTTTAGTTTAAAACTACATTTTTTTAGAATATTACTCCAAGTTAAGGCATTTATATTACATTTTTGTATTATATACAGATAAGACGATCGCTGAACGCCCGCTTTTATCGAATGACGTCATTTAACGCCTTCCTGTAGCTTCACTGACAGAACATCAGATATTTCAAATCGTATTCTATACAAATATCACAATACCAAACCAGAGGCTCCCAGGAGCCTGTATCGCTCACCTGGCTTTTAGTTGCCACAATCAAGGTAACATTGTAAGTTATACAGTTGATCTTCAGTCTCTCAAACTTTCGTAGCTCGAACACCACCAATATCTTGAACTGTATTTAAAGTCTGATCATGTTTTACTATATTTCTTTGTTCGGCTTTTTTGACAAAAAACGTTCTTGCTAAGGACCACTTTTGACACAAGTTTTGAAGTCGAGTCGTCATTTTGTAAATGGCGGTCAACGAACAATTTTCAACAGCGGTTCTGAAGTCGAAGCATCAATAACAATTTGGAAACCAAATTTCATTGAAATCCGACAGCATTGAATTTCCCCGCCTTTTTCTGGCAGCCATTTGAAAATGACAGCCAACAAACAATTTTCAACACTGGTTTTGAAGTAGTGACATCAATATATCCACTTGGATACCAAATTTAATTGACATAAGATAATGTTGAATTATCCCGACTTTTTTGGTGGCCATTTTGAAAATAGGAGTCAACAAATAATTTTTAACATCGGTTTTGAAGTTGCGACATCAATACCTATTTGGAAACCAAATTTCATTGCAATTAAATTATATTGATAAATTACTTCATGCAAAAAAACTTATTAAGACTTGGTCTAAGAGAAGTTTGACAGTCATTGGAAAAATAACAGTGGTTAAAACTCTGGTTCTTCCCATATTTAATCATCTTTTTATATCATTGCCAAATCCAAAGTCAGAAATAATTAAAAAAATCAATGAAATGGTGTATTCTTTTATCTGGAACTCTCCTGTTCACAGAGTGAAAAGAGAAGTTCTACATATGGAATATCAAAATGGTGGATTGAAAATGATAGATATTTATTCCTTTATCCAAGCTCTATATTTATTCCTTTATCCAAGCTCTATATTTATTCCTTTATCCAAGCTCTAAAGTGTACATGGATACGAAAGGTTTTTTGTTATGATTGTAAATGGAAGAATATATTGTTCACTACGTTAGACCAGGAAAAATTGTTTACGCTTGGAAATGGTTATACTACAAGTTCAATTTGTAGAATCAAAAATAAATTTTGGAATGATGTATTTAATGCATGATAACTTTTAGTAGATAGAGATAAAAATCTATATTGGGAGTTTTTTCTATCTAGTCCAATTTGGATGAATAAGAATATCAAAATAGATAATTAGAAGGTTTTTTATAAAGACTGGTACAGAAATGGTATTGTGTTTGTAAATGATATACTTGATGACAATGGGCATTTTTTGTCGTTTGAAGATATTCAAACAAAGTTTAATATTTTAAGTAATTTTATGACGTACAACAGTGTCATATCAGCATTAAATAAATATAAGAAATTATTCATACCAGACAATTATAGAATTTATGGTCCTTTTGTTCCATCTTTTATAAAAACTATTTTAAGAAGAAAAAAGGAACAAAAGATATTTATCATCTATTCATACCTGAAGTAATTCCAAATAGCCAGAAAAAGTGGAATGAAATATTAGATTTAGAAAATTCGGAATGGACAGATATTTTCAAACTCCCCTTTTCAGTCACAAATAATACAAAACTACAGTGGTTACAATTAAGAATTAACCACCGTATTTTAGCAACAAATAATTTCCTCTGTAAAATTAGAATTATAGATAGTCCAGCATGTACTTTTTGTAAGGACTATTGAACATTTATTGTTGTTGTTGAATTGTGATCATGTCCAGAATTTTTTTCATGAAACTGATAATTGGCTTTTGTCAAATGGTATAAGTATTCCGTTTACTATTAAAATGTTTATTTTTCCTCCGTCTTAAACAGTATGTTTACAACACAAGATATTTTCAAAAAAAATTGTCAGTTGCAGCATTCAAGAAAGTCATTAGAGATCAGTATAATTTAGAAAAACACATAGCATTAAGAAATGGCAAAGTTAAAAATTTTAATAAAATGTGGTGTATATTTAGATTTTTATCCTGAATTATATGGAAATGAACAATTTTTGTTTTGTATGTATTTATATTTATAATGTATTTATTTTTCAATTTAATATACATTTTGTTTTTCTGGTAGATAATATAACAACATATTACAATATTTGAAAGAAAAATGGAAAATCATCAGACTTACTATCATCATATTTTTCTCTTTTTTTCTATTTTTTGTTCTTTTATTTATTTCTTTTCTTTTACTTCACTTATTTTAGAAAAAGAAAATCATTCTCAGATTTTTTTTTGGAATTAAGTACGTTACTTTTGTAATATAAATTGCAAAAAATAATATCTATTTTGAAATCTGCTCTATTGCACATGTTAACTGATATTTTTTTTTATTCATATGTAATACCTTGTATTTGATTGAAAGTTATGTAGTAATATTAACTAACACATACTAACATTAATATTTTGAAAGTTTATATATATGATACTAATGTTAACAAGGCCAGGAAAAGGTACCGGTACTTGATGTTTTAACTAACAAATGTACAGATTGCAATAAAGATTATAAATTAAAAAAAAAACTTTCATTGCAATCGGGCAATGTGGAATTTTCCCGCCTTTCTTGGCGACCATTTTAAAAATGGCGGTCAACGAAAAATGTTTAACATCAGTTTTGATTGATTGATTGAATATTGTTTAACGTCTACTGAGCAATATTTCAGATATATCAAGACGAGAACAAGTTTGTTAATAAATACTCACTTTGGGGTATGGAAAGGGTCAAAGGACGGGAAATTCTGACTGCCACTGGAAAAGTAGGGTGAAATCGAAAGGGGCGGGGAATTTAACCTTGTAGCCGATCACCTACGGACCACCCCAAAAAGAGCTTGCTACAAGCAGGAAGCGTGGCATTTCTTCCAACACGCGTACCTGAGTTTACATCCCATCCGAAAGATGGGTTGTGTATTTATTCATCCCGCACAACCACAGAATGGGTCCTATTTCTATATCCCGGGTTCCCTCGGGGTCAGCCCCGTTTAGGAGTGGTCAAACCCCGCAAGCCGGAGATACCAGGTCCTATTTCTATACTCTCGGGGGAAACATAAAAAAATATAATAAAAAATTATATGCAACCGATCATCTTTTCCTGTTATCTGGCTTTGAAAATAAGGCCAAATTCAGTATTTTTCAGCAGTATTTACAAAGAATATATAGGGAACTGTGATAACATGCTTATTGTTTATCTTTCAAATAAAATAAATATCAGATAGATTTTTAAAATTTTTTGATATTTCAGAGATATACACTTAAGCTATCTGTTACGCTGAAAAAATCTATATGTCATCGTTCGATTAAGAGAGATATTTTATATAGTTTACGAAATAGACAATATTTACGGGAAAAGGAAGCTTATTCGCGGGAAAGTGTATGCCAATCTATTATGACGTCACAGTGAACAGGCCAATACAAGAATCTTCCGATTTGATTGATTGATTGATTGAATATTGTTTAACGTCTACTCAGCAATATTTCAGCTATATCAAGACGAGAACAAGTTTGTTGATAAATAATCACTTTGGGGTATGGAAATGGCCATGGGACGGGAAATTCTGACTGCCACTAGGAAAGTAGGGTGAAATCGTCAAGGGCGGGGAATTTAGCCTTGTAGCCGATCACCTACGGACCACCCCAAAGAGAGCTTGCTACAAGGGTTCTTTAACGTGCAGGAAGCGTGGCATTTCTTCCAACACGTGGACCTGAGTTTACATCCCATCCGAAAGATGGGTTGTGTATTTATTAATCCCGCACAACCACGGAATGGGTCCTATTTCTATATCCCGGGACCCTCGGGGTCAGCCTCCGTTTAGGAGGGGTCACACCCCGCAAGCCGGAGATACTGGGTCCTATTTCTATATCCCGGGGTTCCCTCGGGGTCCTCTGTTAGGATGGCTCATACTCCAAGCTCAGAGGATGCTGCGGGCCTATTCTTCAGCCGGGACCGCGCACGGCGGTATTCCGGTTTGAAAATCAAGTCAATTCTGCATCCGACTCGTGTTTCGCAAATGCGCCGTGTATTAGTGTCGAACTACCTTAAAGCATATTTATGCATTAAAATTTGTAAAAGACAATTCCAAATGTTTTGTTTAAAATTTTTGTTTGTTTTATTTCTCCCTCCCTCTCTTGTAGCTTTCTAGGAAATAGGTTGACATTGAGCATAAGATTAATTCAAAACGGCCTTACCTGCAATGAGCATCGATTTGTCAGCGGGGATATTCATTTTCAAGACTTATTGTGTACTTTGCTTTCAAAACAAAAACATTTATAAGTTTTGTACTATTTATATTAGCTCACCTGGCTATGTCGTCCGTCCGTTGTTAACTTCAAACATTTAAATATCTTCTCCTCTGAAACCATTGGGCCAGTTGGAACCAAACGTGGTCACAATAGTCCTTGGGTGGTCCCATTTAAAATTGTATCCGGTAGATCGGTACCCCATGTAAGATGGCTGCCAGCAGGGAACATAGTTTTAACATTGTACCCTATGGAAAACACATCCAAAAATCTTCTCCGAAGAAATTTCCTGTTTAATCATAACCAAACTTAATAACAATGGTCCTTAAATGGTCCCTTTCAAAAAAAGGTATACAGCAGGCCCGTACCTCATCCAAGATGGCTGCCAACGGGAACATAGTTTAAATATTGGACCATATGGAAAATACATTCAAAGATCTTTTCTCAGAAACTACCAGTCCAATTATAACCAAACTTAGTCACAATGGCCCTAAGTAGATTGTCTCATCCGAAAAAGGTATCCGGAAAGTCCGTACTTCATCAAAGATTACCTCCAGCGAAAACATAGTTTTAACATTGTACCCTATGGAAAATACATTCAAAGATCTTCTCGGAAATTACCAGTCCAATTATAACAAAACTTAGTCACAATGGTCCTTTGACGGTCCCATCCAAAACAGGTATCCGGCAGGTTAGTAACTCATCCAAGATGGCGGCCAGTGAGTAACATAGTCTTAACATTGGACCCTATGGAAAATACATTGAGAGATCTTCCCAGAAATTACTAGTCCAATTAAAACAGAACCTAGCCAAAATGGTCTTTAGATGGTCCAATCCAAAAAGATATCCGGTAGGTCTGTACTTCATCCATGATGGCTGCCAGCAGGAACAAATTTGTAACATTGGACCCTATGGAAAAGACTTTCTTCTTCTCAACCTTTTATTCGTGCGGACAGACATATGGACAGACAATGGTAAAAAATATGCCACCCACGACTTTTTGTCATGGGGGCGTAAAAAGTATTCTGCTAGATATTTTATTTTTGATTGTTTGTTTTGTTCTGCTTACCTTCCACTTTGTGTTTTTAGGGGGTTATCTAGACTTGCTACAAGTCCCTTTCTTTTTATTTGTAACTTTTTCATAATTTAATTATAACAATAAAGAATTTTCAGATAATTTTTATCTAAAAGATACATTTTTACTGATTGCTGCGTGAGAAAGGTCTGCAGCAGCTAGAAATGTGTTATCAGTAGAGGTTTAATAAATAAGCTATGGCTATAGTAAAAATAATAGAGAGGGACTTGCAGAGCTGTCAAGGGGGTTTGTGTTCCCAGAGTGAGACCAGGGGTCTGAGGGCTTGCCCCACTAAAATAATTGGAAAACGCAAAATAGTGCATTCTGAGAGCTTTTCGTGAGGTCAAAGCAAGCAACTTTAGACCAAATTTTTGCCATGAAAAGATTGATTGATTGATTAGTTAGAATTTAACGTCCAATGAGCAATATTTCAGCTATATCAGGACGAGAACAAGTTAATCAATTCAAAACAAATTGTAAGTAAAAGAAGAAAGAAATAAAGGTGGAAGGGACAACCGGGGCAACGACTTTTGATTGCCACTGGAAAAGGGGAGAAATGGGTAGGGGCAGGAAATTTAGCCTTCTATACGACACCCAGTGCGTCTGCTCTCTTTAGAGAAATATAGAAGGGGTCTTTATACTGCATGGAGCGTGGCGTTTCTCCACACAGTTTGGCTACAATGGTTCGCGGTCAGGCTTTCCGTATTATGACCTGACTACCCCGCAAAGACAGGGCATTCCCCTATCCACCACCTGGGGACGCGCCCGGCAGCTCTGTAGCCAAAGCCCCTGAAAACCTATTCAGGTGCCGGGACCATGAAAAGAAGGAAAAATATAAAATTCTAATTCATATCTGTGACCGCCGTTGAAAATTTTGTTTCAATTATCGAAAATCTCGATCAGTTGACGTATGAAGTAATATCCAAAAACATCGAATTCTTGTTTTTCAACTATGGAGAGATGGTTTTTCTATTTATGATATATTTGTTTCTCGAAAATTAAAAATGCGTGACATTGAAAAGGGTGAGCGTGAGAGCGTGATTTGGGGCTTCAAAGCGTGACTCTCACGCCCAAAGCGTGAGACTTGACAGGTCTGGACTTGTAGCAAGTCTAGGGGTAATCCATTGGTGAGCCTTAATGTCTAATTCTAAATGTGAAGTAGATATTCAAATAATCATAGAAATGAATTTATATGAATTAAGTTTAAGTATATCAACAGTTTTTCTTGATTTATCAATTTGTTCAATTCTATATTTCTATGGGTTTAGTTAGGCATTATTTTCAAAGATACTTAAACTGAAAATGATTGCAACTTACAAATTCTTCTTGTTACTTACAAATTCTTTTTGCAACTTACAAGTTCTTTTATTTGATTCTTAATTTACAATGTATACATTTTCTTTTATTTTTCAGTTTTATTGAGATTATTGTAATATAAAAGACATAAAATATTTTGTCTTGATAACAATTTCCAGCTGTAGAAATTTTACGCTTTTACTAAATTAAATATGATATATCAGTTTGACAACAGTTGAAGTTAGAAACAGGCTATATGAAATTCTTGTGGTTTTTAATGACCTTTGAATACAGCAGCTTCAAGCTATTATTAGCCACACCTCAAATTGAGGGATTGTGTTCTGTATGTCCTAAGAGTAGATTTAAGAGGCTTTATATGTCAACCTGTTTATTGCCTTAGAAGCTTTAAATGAGCAGTTTTGACTGGTTTTCACCCAAAAAAAGAGATAACTAGATGATTCATAGCATTCCTAAAAGAAACTGAAAAAAATGTTAAATTCTACACTTTCCAAGCGGATGATGCTTTTTGACATCGTTGACCCTGTGGTTTCTTAAATGTCCCTCATGGCATTGCATACATCAAAGCCTCAAATGTAAATTGGTAATGCACAAGTAGACTATCTAAATTTTACTAAGTTGCACCGACTAAGCGTAGGTTGTCCCTCCTAAGTAACGTTCAAATGTTCCCGACAGCCTCAATGGTCTTCAAAATCTTTAATATGCGTCAGATGAATCATGACAATTACAGCGGTTTGTTATGAGAATCCACTTTCATTCACACCTTTGACTACATTGAATATGCAAGGAGTCAATCAGAAACAACTCAACCACCACCATTTATAATCCATATATGATATTCAACACCATGCTGAATTCGATGTGAGAACAACAAAAACAACATTGTTCCGTTGTTTATTTTTTCCTGTATTTATTGTGATTTTTTCGAAAGTCTGGACTCCTAGAGTTGCAGACCCTTTTTAGTATCCATGGGAAGCCAACAGTCGCAAAATAAAGTGAGATTTTGGTGAGGGGATAGACTATCATAGACGCCTCTGACTTCAAGACCTGAAGCGAAAAACCCGGAGTTGCCTTCTTGATTCGAGGCATTAATAATACGGCGTGGTCTGCATGTTGACATTAGATTTGTAGTACTGAACCCCCAGTACTCAAAGAACAGATTATAAATTGTACTTTGATTCTTTCAGTTATGCAATTCTCATATCCTGATATCCCGCTAAGCCCTGGAAATGGTAGCGGTCGGCTTCGGATCGAATGCCTCATAAAAATCTCACCTTTCTTGGCAACGAGTTCCGTGACCAGTGGCTTCCGAGTAGTAGGTAATTATGTATATGTCGAAAAAGCGAGTCGCGATTCACAAAATACATAAGCCTTCCATATTCATCTTTTCTGAAGGGTCTTAATTGCTAGATCTTTTTATAGCGTTTTTGGCGCAAGGAACAACAAAGCTCCTGGGGTCAACCTTGGTATGATTTTTATTGTCAACAGTTTTTCTTTTAATTCATTCAAAAATTTCTCAGCTTTTTGACCGGTTGTACCAGTCTAACAACCAGCTAGGTTGAAAGTGTGGGATTTGAACAAAAATATTGGCGACTTAATCGCAACATATCATGTAAGCCCACGCTAAAACAGTTACTTTTGTAATCAAGACGAGCACCTCTACCTTGGTATAGTAAAAATATCAAAATCTAGATTCAAAAAAACGATTGATTGATTGAATGATTGAATATTGTTTAACGTCTACTCAGCAATATTTCAGCTATATCAAGACGAGAACAAGTTTGTTGATAAATAATCACTTTGGGGTATGGAAATGGCCATGGGACGGGAAATTCTGACTGCCACTGGAAAAGTAGGGTGAAATCGTCAAGGGCGGGGAATTTAGCCTTGTAGCCGATCACCTACGGACCACCCCAAAAAGAGCTTGCTACAAGGGTTCTTTAACGTGCAGGAAGCGTGGCATTTCTTCCGACACGTGGACCTGAGTTTACATCCCATCCGAAAGATGGGTTGTGTATTTATTAATCCCGCACAACCACGGAATGGGTCCTATTTCTATATCCCGGGACCCTCGGGGTCAGCCTCCGTTTAGGAGGGGTCACACCCCGCAAGCCGGAGATACTGGGTCCTATTTCTATATCCCGGGGTTCCCTCGGGGTCCTCTGTTAGTATGGCTCATACTCCAAGCTCAGAGGATGCTGCGGGCCTATTC
>MJUU01015741.1:496-14922 GCA_002080025.1 Modiolus philippinarum | reverse complement strand
AAAAATGGAAGAATGTGTCCATGGGACACGGATGCCCCCGCCTCCTTGCAATCGAAACCCTTAAATTATTAAAGGCACAACTATGTACGATAAATATACCAAATAATTATAACAAAGGATAATTCTTCTGTGATAAATAGGCACTGGAACTGGTTTGGTTTTGATATAATGTGTAGTTCCAACAAATAATTTGAGAAACAGTCTCATATGTAATACTAATCTATTTTTAGCAATTGTGACCTTGACCTTGGGGGTATCAACACTAAAATCTATGGGATTATGTCTATTGTGATAAGTGAGCAAGTGACCAGGTTTGGTTTTGATCAGATGCAGAATACTCAAGTAATCATTCGGAAACCAAAATTTTATTGAAATTTTAGTCAGTTTTTAGCAACTGTGACCTTGACCTTGGTGGTACCATTCCAGAAATCCATAGGCTTTTAAGCAAGCACGTGACCAAGTTTGGTTTTGAACCGATGTAGTATACTCGAGTTATCATCCGGAAACCAAAATTTTATTGAAATTTTAGACTATTTTTAGCAACTGTGACCTTGACCTTGGGGGTACCAACCCGGAAATTGATAGGGCTCCGTCTTGGGTGATAGGCAAGCATGTGACCAAGTTTGGTTTTGACCCTATGTAGAAACACTAAGTTATCATCCGGAAACCAAAATTTTATTGAAATTTTAGTCTATTTTTAGCAGCTGTGACTTCGACCTTGGGGGTACCAACTCAGAAATCGATAGGGTTCCGTCTTGGGTGATAAGTAAGCATGTGACCAAGTTTGGTTTTGATCCGATGTAGTATACTCAAGTTATCATCCGGAAACCAAAATTTTATTGAAATTTTAGTCTATTTTTAGCATCTGTGACCTTGACCTTGGGGGTACCAACCCGGAAATCGATACGGTTCAGTCTTGGGTGATAAGTTAGCATGTGACCAAGTTTGATTTGATCCGATGTAGTATACTCAAGTTATCATCCGGAAACCAAAATTTTATTGAAATTTTGTCTATTTTTAGTAACTGTGACCTTGACCTTGGGGTACCAACCTGGAAATCAATAGGGTTCTGTCTTGGGTGATAAGTTAGCATGTGACGAAGTTTTATTTTGTGACCAAGTTTGGTTTTGATCCGATGCAGGATACTCAAGTTATCATCCGGAAACCAAAAAGATGGACGTACGGACGGACGTACGGATCAGGGTAAATCTTAATGCCCCCGAACGCCTAGCGGAGGGGGCATAAAAAAAAATAAAAGTGCAATATTGAATTTGAGGAATTGAGATAAAATAACTCAATTTTGTCTAGAAACAACGTAAATATCGCCATAATTTATCGCGAAAATTGTTTCTGTTAATGATTGATTTTGGCATCGGCAGGCTAAAAGTCGCGATATAGATAATATTTTATCACGACAAATGCCAAGATTAAATATGCTTAATACACTGCTGCCATATTATATTTTGCGTATACCTTTATTTAACTTACCTTATTAAAGCCATTATGATCTTTCAAAGTCTACATCGAATAGGTCCATCTTTCTTATTTTTTCATTCAAAGTTGAACCAACACATCCGCAGTAGTCCCCTATGAACATTTCTTAAGTTCCACCTTCCGCCATGATTGTCACCACATGAATGGAACATAATAAAATATTTCACATTAAGTAAAACACATCCAAAGATCGTCTCCCCTGAAAGTACTCTTGTTATATGTAACAAACTAGTCTTTGGATAGTCCCCTGCAAAAAAGGCGTTTTCGTAGGTAATTATTTTATCCAAGACAGTCGCCACAAGGGAACAAAGTTTAACACTGGACCCTATAAGAGACACATTTAAATAAATTCTCCAAAGAAAGAACTGGGCCAACTGGACCCAAACCCGACAACAATTCTTTTTTGGTTCCCAGTAAATAGGATGTTTTTGAAAGGCTCCACCTCAATCCAAAAGGGCCATCAGCGAGAACATAAATGGACAGTGTACCCACTAGAAGAACACTTAAACGAACTTCTCTGAAACGACTTGGCCTACAGTAAATAAATAACAAAAAAACCGAGGTTACTATAAATTTAAATTCTGCATATGCGCATTTCGACAACTTATGTCTCTTCAGTGCAGGAAAAATCTAAACGTTTGGAAGGCCATGAAACAAAGACGTTTTAAAACTGATAAGAGAACAAATAACCAATATGATCTAAATGTAAAGCCAAAATCAGCTAAGGACAGAGCTTTGCATGAGAGAGATACTCCTTAGCTTTCAACAAAATATACCAAAAAAAATAGATATTGTAAGGTTCCAAATAATTGATTGATTGATTGATGTTTTACGCCAACTTCAGCAATATTTCAGCTATATTGTGGCGAGAACTATTGAGTATATTGAACAATTTTAATAAATACATAAAATATTAATATAAAACCATATAACTTTATACAAGTAAAACAAATGTGTAAAATGTAAAAAATATAATAGAAGAAATTATGGTTTGATAGTAACAATATTAGAAATTAGAAACTCAATTTAAAATTGATCCATTTAAATCTTACTAAATAAATTGATTGCTTTTAAAAATTGAACGATTTTGTCGCCAGCGACGTTTGTAAATAGGTCTTTAAGACAATCAGCAGAATAAAAATCACGTATGGCGAAAATTGCAAATGGTAAAGAAACAATTTTGAAATAGTTTCTCTCCATACAGGTTTTTTTTCTTTACCAATCAGTTCCCTGACAAATTACGACTTATTTGTCACTCTCCATACAGGTTTTTTTTTCTTTACCAATCAGTTCCCTGATAAATTTCGACTTTTTTGTCAGTTGAATCGAAATATGCGGTCAATACGAGGAAGTTTTCACCAAGGAGTTCCCTTTTTTGTGACAACTACTCTGGAAGACAGTGTACTATTATGGCTGTAATGGCACTATGTTTCTTTACATTTAGATGTGCTCAATTTGAACAGCCATGGGCTAGCATTGATATTGACAACATTATACTAGAATATTCGTTATATTGAAACAATCTTTGCTCTTCCGCGATTTTTGCAACATACCGAAATACCACAGCATATTCACAATTTTATTAATATAGGCATCGATTTTGAATTGGTAGCTGACAGAAGTTCATATTATGGAATCGTTGGTTCATCAGCAGATCAATTGGCTGGTTCTCTAGAATTTTCGACTGCCTTACCATAAGTATTTGTCAATTCATGTTCAGTTTTGACTACATTTTCTGATTCGACAGTTTGCTTCTTTCATGATGAAGTCAGTGGATCATACCATATTTTTAATTTACATGCACGTGACCAATTTGGACAAATAGACCCCTCTTGGGAGTGCACTTTCAATGACATTCAATTCATGTGAGTCTTTTCAATATTATTTGATGCATACTTATATGGGAGATGTCTTTGAGTTGTCTTCTGTACAAATACAACAAATCAATCATGTAGATGTGAACCGTGCCTCACGTTTACAAAATATAACAGACACAAGTAGAAATACTGAGGCAGCTTACTGCTGTTTTACTGCAGAACCTACAGTACAATAAAACAGACTACTGGTGGTAATAATATTAAATCTAAGAAAAGTGAACCTAATCATGATAATATCTGTGCAGAGAGGTTCTACATGACAAATAATGCTGACATTGTCAAACCGATAAAATTAGATCACTTCTTTAGGGATACAGAAAGTAAGAGGGAAAAAATCAAATACTGATGAAATTCAACATGGTAAACAAATAATATGTAGGAAGGAAAAAAATGAAAAGATACAAAAACGTGTACATCTACCCTCTCATGAACTTAAGAATTCCATTGAGAGCATCCATGCTATCCCTGATGCATGCATATGCAAGGCTTGGTGATCCAACCATGTACAGTAGCCAAGGTATGAACTTAAACCTAAATTTGAATGTAAGTCAATCAAGCAGAAAATGTAGGTCACAGTGAAAAAAAATTGCCTGGATGCTGACCTACCATGTGCAATGTCAGATGATCCTACTACGTTCAGTAAATGAAATATGAATTTGGACGTAAACTTAAATGCAAGTCAATCATGCATAAAATTTAAGTCACTGTGACCTAATTTTACATGGATGCTGACCAACCATCACATGTGAATGCATATGCAAGGTTATACGATCATACCATGTACAGTAACTGAGATATCAACTTGAACTTAAACTCATGCAAAGCTCTGTCCTTAGCTGATTTTGGTTTTCTATTTAGATCATATTTGGTAATTTGTTCTCTATCAGTTTTTAAACATCTTTGACATTATGGTCTTCCACATGTTTAGATTTTATCTGCACTGAAGAGACATAAGTTGTCGAAATGCGCATATGCAGCATCAAAATTCACAGTAACTTCGGTATTTAGTTAATTGAATGCAAGGGCAAGGTCAAAATGTCAACAAGTACGATGCTACCAAAAAGCTCTCATCATATGAAAGTCACATACCAAACATGAACACCCTGTCATTAAATGGTAACATTTTAGAAGCAAGGTTTAAATTTTTGAAAAATGAACTCGGGGCAAGGTCAAGATGTCTACATTTTGTAAGGATTTATATTCGTATACCACGAAAAATCGAGTAGGCATATTGGAACGTGGGGAGAATTTGGTACGTCTGCTGAATGAGAGGCCCAGCTATATACTTTTTGATCAAGCATCTTTCGATAATGAATTTCCCATCTTTTGGTCCTAGTACTGCTGACGAGGCATTAGTTGCCGAAGTGGCCATACAGTACATTAAAATTTATTATAGTTGGGAGTTCACATGTTTTATAGTTTCATGTGCATTTACTCCATATCTTCTCGTTGAAATATTAAGTGTGGTACTAAAAGAAAACTCTCATTAGATGTCATATACCAAATATGAACACTCTACCACTAAATGATAACTTTCTAGAAGCATGGTTAAAGTTTTTAAAAATTGCCCTCAGGTCAAAATATATATAAATATGATACTGCCAAAAAGCTCTCATCATAAGCAAGTCAATTATCCAATATGAACACCCTTCTAGAAGACAGATTGAAGTTTTAAAAAAAAATTACCCTAAGGGCAAGGTCAAGGTCAAAATGTCTACAAGAATGGCACCAAAAAGTTCTTATTATAAGGAAGTCACATACCAAATACTAACACCCTACCACAAAATAAAAACTATCTAGAAGCAAGGTTAAAGATTTTAAAACAAATGCCCCCAGGGCAAGGTCAATGCCAAAATGTCTATAAATATGGTGCTGCCAGATAGCTCTCATCATAAGGAATTGAAATACCAAATATGAGCACACTTCTGGAAGACAGGTTAAAGTATTAAAAAAATGACCCTCATTGCAAGGTCAAGGTCAAAATGTCTACATGTGGTACCACCAAAATGCTCTCATCAGAAGGAAGTTGCATACCAAATATGAACACCATACCACTAAATGATTACCCTCTAGAAGCAAGGTTAAAGTTTTTTTAAGAAATGACCTAAGGGCAAGGTCAAAATGTCTACAAAAACAGTACTGCCAAAAAGCTCTCATCATAAGCATGATTAGGAAACGAAATACCAAATATGAACACCCTTCTAGAAGCAAGGACAAAGTTTTTTAAAAATTGACCCTCGGGTCTAAACTGAAAATGGTGGTCCTAAAGACATCAGGCCTACAATGATTTTGTCTATTGTAGACCTAACGAGATTTGTCTAGACCTTTTAGAGGAAATGGCACTGTCGTAAGAAAAGTTTTTTATAGACATCCGGTCTACTTAAAAAGGGATCCCTATAGACCTAAGCAAATTTACATAGACAATGTCTATAGGTCTACTGCTAATTTCCCGCACTGGCAAAGTCAAGGTCAAAATGCCTACAGGTATGGTAAAACCAAAAAGCTCTCATCAGTAGGAAGTTGCATACCAAATTTGAACACCCTACCACTAAAAGACTACCTTCAATAAGCAAGGTTAAAGTTTTTGAAGAAGTGGCCCCAGGGGAAGATCAAGGTCAAAATGTCTACCAATATGGTACTGCCAGAAAGCTCTCACCATAAGGAAGTCACACACCAAATATGAACAATCTACCACTAAATGACAACCTTCTAGAAGCAAGATAAAGTTTTTAAAAAAAAAAATGCCCTCAGGTCAAGGTCAAAATGTCTACAAATATGAAGTAGCACACCCAATATGAACACCCTACCACTAAATGACAACGTTCTAGAAGCAAGGTTAAAGTGTTTTTTATTAAATTGCCCTCAGGGCATGGTCAAGGTTAAAATGTCTACAAGAGGGTACCTCCAGAAAGGTTGACCCAAGATGCACCTGCATGCAAAGTTTCCTGATCCTATCCTGCCTTGTCACTGAGATATACATACATCTTTTTAACAATACATTAAGATATTTGGACGATATTTTTGCTTTAAATAATCCCGAGTTTTCTAAATTTATAGACAAAATTTATCCTGCCGAACTCACTTTAATTAAATCTAGTAGCAGCAGCAATCATATTCCTTTTCTTGATCTTGCTATATCACTAAATCAATGAAAGTTAAACACTAAAAGATTCCTCTTTCCCTATAGGTAATTTTACCCATCCCAACGGCGATGTCCCGTTAGCCCCTTCTTAAGGGGTCTACATTTCACAACTTGTTCGATATGCACGAGTTTGTAGTGATGTTTCTGACTTCAACGACCGAAGTCTAACTGAAAAACTTTTGCATCAAGGGTTTAGATATCACAAATTGATAAAAAACATTTTCTAAATTTTATAATAGATACATTGACTTATTAAGGAAATTTGGTTCTACATGCAGGGCTCTTATACAACAGGGCGTCTTAAATCCAAACTTCTATGGAAATATCATTTACAAAGCGCATAAATTCAAAAATTGTCCTTCCAAACTTATTGATCCGTTGAACAAACTTCTTCATAAAGGATATAAATACAGCATTTTTTTCAATCTTTACTTCTGGTTTTTATTGGCAAATATATTGATCAGCTCCTCAATGCTTTAGACCGTAACTAAATTAAAACAATTTTTCCTATTTGCAGTTTTTGGCATTGCACAGTATCATGTTCTTCTTTCATAATTGATGATGTTGTTATACGAAATCTATTTAGAAGCATTTCAATTGAAGTTTCATATGTTAGTAGGCTTGGTATCAATAGTCAACGGAAAGTATGTCCTTAGCTAGCTGTCAGTAACTGCGAGCATTTGTCAGGACAGTACCCGTGTGTTTTGTCTTCTTGTTTTATGTACTTCATTGTAAAGGTACTTGTCTTGATAAGTTGGACTTTTTTCTTGTTTGATTTTTACTGCGAGTCTTTTTGTGTATTTATTTTTTAGCCATTCACCACACAAAGGGAGAGGGTTTGGATCCAAGAAAACAAGTTTAACCCCATCACATTTTTTGCGCCTGTCCCAAGTCAGGAATATGTTGGTCATTGGCTTGTCCTTGTGTCCTTTAAAATTTTAGTTTCTTGATATTCGGGTAATTAGATGTGGTTTTTTTCCATTGATTTATTCACTTTTTCAATTATTTGGGCCATTTAGAGCTTGCTATATGATGTGAGGTTCCTCACCGTGTTGAAGACCATACGGTGACCTCTAGATGCTTTGTTTTGGTCGTTTTACCTTGGAGATGGGATGTTGTCTCCTTGACATTTACCCCATTTCCTTTCTTTTTCATAATAATTATTATTTGTTTGTATTGTCATTATGCCCCATTGAGGGCCCTTGATTGGTCATTAAGTATTACATCTTATTTGTTTTTTATTTGTACCACCAGACAACTGAAAAGTTCCATAACCTTCATTGGCTTCAAAATAACAATTCAAAATGCTTATATTTTAGTGAAATACAAGTGATTTGACGATACATTTTCTGAAGTCAAAAATAATTACAACACTAATAGAGGTGATTAAATATAACTTAAATACGTTAAATCACTGGTATAAGCTTTACCCATGACTATATTTGTTGAAAGATGTGATTCTTTACTAAGAATTGAACGTATACTATTGCGTTCTATAATTTTACCCTTTTACCTAAAAGGAAAGTCTTTCCGGTAATGGACATGACTTATTTCCGTGTTAAATGATAAGAGGTCACATTAAAAAAAATCAACTTTCGTTAAATTTTAAACTATATATCACTGATAATTTCACAGATATTAAGAAATCTAAAATGACCATGAGCTGGAATACACGTTTCGATTTGTAACGTTACAGAAAATTAACATTTTTTGCAATGATTTGAAAAATGCATAACAGCAGAGACATATAGATCTATATGGCTCTGATAAAAATAAGATCGACTTTCACCCATTATTTCTCAAGGAATCAGTGATTTCATGATAATAAAAGCCATTTCAGCTCTGGTCTTTTCCATCGATATTTTCGATGAACGTGCTTTAGCGACTACACATACAATTCAATGCCGTACTTAGCATACTTAATGTATCCTTTTTGTGGATATACAAATTTAGACATGTTAAAACATTTTTTTTATAAAATATAAAAAAAATTAAACAACAAAAGAGTTATTTCTCAGTGTTGGATATACGCAATTTATAATGGCCGCTAGGATGCTTAGTGATGCTGCATGCTGGGCATTAACTGACATGCGCATGCACAGGGTTTCTTACTTCTAAAGATTAACCCCATACCGTATGGTATTAAAGTATACCATGTTAACTACAGATTAGCGTAACCCCAACTAACCTAATGTCTATTGAATAGACTAACCTCAGTTGCATCGAGTGGTTTCAAACTGAAAGATTACAAGTTTAAACCTTAATACCTACCAATTATGGGCTCGAGTTCTGATCGGAAGCAGGACAACTCCGAGCCCCTGTCCTCAGGTTGATACTATTTAAATCGGCACATGGTTAAATCAACATTGATTGTTATGGCACCTGATAAATAAGGCGCCCGGATTTTATTGCATTACTCTGTCAAGTCAAGTAAAATTTATTTAAAGTCGGTAAAACATCAAACAAACAAACAAACAAACATAATCCCTGTAGAGCTTTTAATACCGACATATTGTATAGTACATGAGTCTTTTTGTTTATATGACTGGCATATTTAGCTTGTATTTGATTTTTTTTTGGTATCATTGGATTTATTCCACTTTAGACTTTATTTGATTTTTCTGGAGTACAGTTTGGCATCAAAATTATTTAATGCCTAGACAATTTCTGGAGGTGTTGCTACAAGTTTGGTTTGTCCAATTTTCTTGATTTACTGGTATGTATGGCAATTATGTATGGTGATAAAAAATATGTTGTAACACAATAGATTAGAACAGACATTTTAAATAAACGCATGGTATGAGTCCTGAATTATATTTACTTTGTTTCGGTAGTAAAAGTGATTGATTAAAGTTACTGATTATTCGAATTTCGTTTGGCTTTATGCATTTTTAACATTTTTTTAATTGTGGATTTCCTATGTTTGGGTTCTAGTGCTGCTGATGAGGTATTAATTACCAAAATGGCCATACAGCTCAAGAAAATTGTTGCAGTTGGAGTTAACATATGTGATATGGTCTCATGTTCATTTACTCCATATCATTTCTTAAAATATTACCGTGAATTGAAGAAATAAATGGACTTAAAGAATTAACCGAAGGAATTAACAGAATATATTACGAAAATCGGAATCCAGAAAAAACATTGACCTACCCTAATAATTTAATATTAATGAAATCGAGATCAGTATATTTTCAGTTTCGACGTGTTTACTTTTGTTCAATATTAATTTGATATGTAAAATACATTTTCAACAGAAATTATATTAAGGTGACCTTACAATATTACAAAATGCTATACAATAGTAATCAATATAATGAATTAAATAAATGCCATTACACCATTGCTGAAAAAATAATATATATAAACTTTCCCACAAGGAAATGAATATTGTCACATTATTGTTAACCATCTAAACCAACCAGTATTACATCCATCAAGTCCAGTTCACTAAATTGCGTATTTATATCATATTTAAAGTTCCGCTGATGCGTGATATAATAAATCTATCGCTCAATGTATGAACAAATACACAATAATATCTCTAGTAGATTGGTTAAACGACGTCACATGCTGACCTAATATATTCCATAATATATTAATATGCACCCTTCAGGCCAGTGCTGTTTTCATCAGTCCACTGCACATGCTGAATATTCGAGCCATCAAAGTCCGACAGAACATACTTTTTTGTTGCATACTTTGTGGAAAGCATAACAGCTTAAGCAAATTACCTGCAATGTGTATCACTCTTTGGGTTGGACGATGGCGGTCTCCTTGTCGTGTAACTTCATAATGCAAATTAACTGGAATCTCTTCGGGAGGAGGAACTGTAACTTTCATTGCATTTGCATCATATGGAATGTCTTCATGCGGACGCAAGCGAAATGAATGATAGCCTTTGATACACCATTGTAGTTTTATTGGTCTAATGTGATCATCAAGAAACTCTAGATATTCTGCTTGGTAAGCCATTTTGACAGACCTGTTGAGCTTGTCAACATTAGGGAAAACCATAACTTGTTAAATCAGTTAGTTATGGCTGACCATTCCCAATAAGGTTATGTTTTTCCATAACTTTATAACAAAATAGTAAATTTATATCTCCCCAACTGTGGCGCCACCCTGTGACATATTTACAGAGAGATTATGGATAGCCATAACCAATAAAATTTGTGAGTTTATGGTTCCAAGTAACCCTAAATGGTTATGGTTTTCCATGAGATCCAAGACTGCTCACCATGCTTTATAAAATAAAAATATAGCCTGGTTAATATAACCGGTCAAATGAACAAAATTCGATCAAGAGACATTAAATTTGTGCTGTCATGCTCGCCATCTAATAACCACATCTCGCCCTTCTTTCATCGTACCATAAGAACGTGGAACGGTTTACCATCAGAAGTGGCTCTCAGTCCAGAACAGCATCCTTAAAGTCTGAACTGCAACAAATCATCTAAAACTAACTGAATTCTCTATGTTTTTAACTTAAAGTCCTTTAATGTCGAGTTCATTAGGGTAGATGAAGGTTATCCTTAAATTGATTGATTGATTAGTTAGAGTTTAACGTCCAATGAGCAATATTTCAGCTATATCAGGACGAGAACAAGTTGATCAATACAAAAAATTGAAAGTATCAGAAGAAAGAAATAAAGGTGGAAGGGACAACCTGGGCAACGACTTTTGACTGCCACTGGAAAATTGGAGAAATGGGTAGGGGCAGGAAATTTAGCCTTCCATACGACACCCAGTGCGTCTGCTCTCTTTAGAGAAATATAGAAGGGGTCTTTACACTGCATGGAGCGTGGCGTTTGTCGACACAGTTTGGCTACAATGGTTCGCGGTCAGGCTTTCCGTCTTATGACCTGACTACCCCGCATAGACAGGGCATTCCCCTATCCACCACCTGGGGACGCACCCGGCAGCTCTGTAGCCGAAGCCCCTGAAAACCGATTCAGGTGCCGGGTATCCTTAAATTGAGGATTGTTCAATGAAATGTTGATTGATTGATTGATTAGTTACAGTTTAAGGTCCAATTAGCAATATATCAGCTATATCAGGACGAGAACAAGTTAATCAATTCCAAAAATTGTAAGTTAAAGAAAAAATAAACAATGTTGGAAGGTACAACCGGGGGCACGACTGTTGATTGCCACTGGAAAGGGGGAGAAATGGGTAGGGCCAGGAAATTTAGCCTTCCATACGACACCAAGTGCGTCTGTTCTCTATACAGAAATAAAGGGTTTTTTATACTGCATGGGGAATGGCCTTTCTCCACACAGTTTGGCTGCAATGGTTTACGGTCAGGCTTTCCGTATTATGACCTGACTACCCCGCATAGACGGGGCATTCCCCAATCCACCAACTGGGGACGAGCCCGGCAGCTCTGTAGCCATAGCCCCTGAAAACTGATTCAGGTGCCGGGAAAGAATGAAAGAATATCATCTATATAACGGAAACTGAAATTAAAGGACTTGGCCAACTTCTTGTCTTTTTTCTGAACTAGCTCTTGTATGAACCTGGCTTCATGCGAATAAAGAAACAAATTTGCCATTTTGGCCCCTTTGCCTCGTATAGTTGGAAACGATAAGGGCTACGCCAAATCCAATTACATATTCCTGAATCCAAAGAAAAAATGCCATGCAGGTCGGAGGAAGAATAAAAATCCCAGGTGATCTGCACATTTGCAGTTTTGGTCCCTCATAGTTCGGAAAGTAAACAAGATATCAAAAATCTGATGGTACAGCGTTTGTTAATTTTGCATAAGGTACATGTATCCAATGAAAAAAAAACTGCCTCAAAATGGGACCAAAAATAAAAAAATTCAGAGATTTGCCCCTTTTTGGTCCATTTATCTAATTAATGGTAAATGCAATGTGAAATCTGTTGGCATACTACAGATTGGAAATTTTCGTAGAAGCACACTAAAAAAAAACCTTCAAAATCCGAAATCTAATGAATATTTTACAGCAAAATATGTGAAAACACCAAATTTAGCCCTGTTTAGGTCAATTTTATAAATTCATGTGGGGCAACATTGACCAAAACTGATCAAAGCCTTCATTCTATTTCAAGGAAAATTGTGTTAAAATTTTAATGATTGATAAACTGGAACTTAAGTTATTGACAAAAAGTGTCTCCAGACGACGACAGCGCCATACCATTAAGCCTAGACCATTAAACGCCCTCAATTTGAGGTCGTATAAAAATGTTAACTATCACTTGTAAATATCTTGGACGAAATTTTAATTTACCCACATGCACCTCCTAGTGTATTCAATAGATTGAATGAAAGGAGTATCATGTACATGTAGCTCTGTCAGTCTAATTACGACAAGACCGTCATTACCAACAAGTTAATAAACACAAAAGATTGATTGATGTTAAACACAACTGTAACACGCCATAAAGACAAAAGAATGTAGGTTTGAAGGTTTGTTGGTTTAGATATTGGAAATCCCTTTAGAAGGATTTCAACAGTGTCGTTTGTGTTTTAAAGACAGCTTTGTCCTGTTGTACAGTATTTTAATGTTAATTTGACCTCATCCCTTTTTCCAAGAAAGTTTTTTCTTGCTCTTTATATATGTAGAAAGCAAAGATATTTTACCTGTGCTTTATGTAATTAAATATAAATATAGATAGAACAACAAAGATATTTTACCTGTGTCTCATGCGATTAAACATAGATATACCCACAACAACAAAGATATTTTACCTAGGGTTTGTTGTACATGATAATGCATGTTTATTGGCAATAATTTAAACCTTAAGATTCTACCAATCATGTGAACTGCAGGACAACTCGCCCATGTCCACAGGTGGATACTGTGTAAATCGGCCACAGTTAAAACGCCATTGGTTATTATGGCACTTGATGAGTAAGGCGCCCGGGTTTTTAATAGGAAGGTTCGCGAACCTCATTAATTAGTGATGTCATAAAATCTAATTTACATATGCAAATTAGCATTTTTGGTTGGCAAAGTCGTAGTAAGACCACTTTATAACAATGTAAAAGAATTTTTGATCTTTTGTTATTTTTTCATTATCCATCCGATTATGGTAAAATTGACCACTTCACGGGGGTTTCCCAGCTAGGTAAGGCTGAGGCATGAAACATCCCAAATGGATGACAAGCGGTAATGGTAAGAGCAGTGATGTTCCGAAGAGGTTCCCGCGAAAAAGAGTCCCTGTAACGTGATGCAGCGGAGGAATCTGGCGCCAGACGATTGGACCCACAGACACATTCCAGCCACCGAGAAGGAAAGGTAAACTAATTAGTGGGGAACTTATATCTTTGTCTTTAGCGGGAGGTAGAATTCTCTGGGCCTAGCAAACCCTGTAGTTTATTAAGGGAATTCCTGGTATTTATTTACAGGACCATTTCTGTGATATTTACCCCTGAAACTCCGTCAAAGAGACAACCCGTTGGTTTATCTTGACCCGACAAAGTTTCACCATAATGGCGACGAGGATAATTTGGTGATGAAGATATAGTTCACTGAAGTGGAACCAACCTTTTACACTTTTCTATTGGAGAGGTTTTTATAGTTATTTTTGGTTCCTTTTCTTTGAGAGGAAAAACTTTTTCCGTCTTTTGAAAAAGTTTTGAAAGTTTTTTATCCCACGTGGAGTTGAGAAAAAGTTTGCCGTGGGAATACACATTTTGTCTGGGCGGAAGTCAAGTGACCGTCTGAACCGGAAATTACCCAGTTATTGATTGATGTGTATTGATCGGAATGTAAACACAGGTGGCTTTGTGTATTGATGTTTATTAATAGAGAATAAACACTGTTTGAGTCAATTTATTTACATTTTGAGGTGTATTTAGTGATTATTGAAATAAAGTTGTGTTATTTCTTTACTATTATTGAGATAAATTGACATAGTTTTCCTTTGTTTACAATGGATAAATC
>MJUU01015739.1:0-11617 GCA_002080025.1 Modiolus philippinarum | reverse complement strand
GTTTTTGCTTTTTTTGATATAACTTATGTCATTTTTAGGTCTTTTGAGGGTTTTTTTGGGGGGTTAAAATTTGTAATAATATATTACTTGGGCGAGGCGCTAGACTCGCTCAAGTAATATATTATTTATCTGAATGATATTTAGATGTAAAATTTCTAAATTATTTAAGCAGCCAATATAAAAATAAGAGCGTCTTTACTCTGAACAAGTCTTACATTATTACAAGTAATGATTAATATTCAATGAACTGAAAATCTGTACACCAAAAGATATGGTAATAAATATTAAGATCGGTTTTTTTCTGTAAAAAAAAAATAATTCTGTACATTTTTTATAACTAACCATAGCTTGAGACAGTAAAAAGTGGGATGAACAAAATGATGGCAAATCAAAATCTAATTATTGATGAGACTAAAGGATTAGTAACAGTTTATTACCTTAACAACTGTCTGCTATAAAAATAACTAATTGCAATGACTTTTTTTTTAAATTTTGTGCACACTCTTTGCAATTCATTAATGAACATAGTTCCCCCTGGAACTATTTGCTATTTGTAGTGATCAATCATCAAGGTAACAATCCACCATTAGCACTTTCCGTCGCCTTAATCGTGGAAGTCAGTTTATACAATTTTAACCTTCTGTCAAGCAAAATAATGACACCTGTATTTGTCTTTAGAAAAATTGTCAAATTTATAACAATTATAAAACACCTTGGCAAAGTGTTGCCATACTTTATAGCATAGTGTCATCAGGTGTTCATTAGCAATATAAATGACCATTCATTTCGGTTTATATTCTGTTTATATTCAACACCACATTATTGTAGTTGAGTAATGTCATGTTAATATTTCAATATCCACATTCTAAACCACGCCAAAACATCGATAAATAATTACCGAAGTCACTGTAATTTTTGTGTCTGCAGATGCTCATTTCGACAATTGATATCTCTTCAGTGCAGATCAAATCAAAACATTCGGAACATCATAAACCAAATATGTATAAAAACCGATAGAGAATGTTGTGAACTTGGTTTGACTGTTTTACTTGTAAATATTGCTTCGTTATATGTGACTTTGTCTAATTGTTTGTGACGTCATGATTTATTAGTCTTTTTGCCTTAGGATGCTGTATACTTGTATGTTAAGCATGTGAAGATTATTAAGCTGGCTCATCACATTTTTGAATTTGTGTCAGAATTCGGGACTCCTCTAGGTTTCTCCAATTCAATGGCTTAAAGAATTTTGCACACGGACCCCTACTTTTTATTTTATGAATGCCTTCTATAGATAACTTAAGACACCTTACAAGTTTTCATAAATTCTTGATATAAGTTCCTAGCTTTTTGGCACAAAAATAGCCCTGATGTTAAATAAAGGGAAAATCCAGAGAAATCAATTTCCCGCCAAAATTTTCAATGTCTTGTGTCTCCATAAAAAGCACATGGACTTATATATTTCTTTTTACCATTTCATTTAATGTACAATGCTTTATCAATTAAAAAAGGGCTAAAGAAATCCTTGATATAAACAATATCAGGAGTGAGCCTCCTTTCAGGAATAAAAGTAATTTTGGAGGAGTTTATCGATGTGTAAACACAGTCGACTCACTCGCAAACTAAATAATGTCCGAAAGACTTTATGTAAAGTTTCTGATCAAAAACTTGCGTTTACACATCCATAAACTCCTCCAAAATTACTTTTATTTCTTATAATTCCAATCCTTTGAACTGAAAACAATGTTGTCACAGAATTTGACGCCACTAAATACTGCACTATTTTCCTTGGAGCGTATCAATGGGCAAGAAGCGTTTATCGAGAAAAAATTTCTTTGTTGTACATGACATTGACCAATGAAATTGGACGTTGCAACAGCATATGGAATTATTGTGCAATATATGTATATTATTTTGTCCTTATGGAATAAATGTGACTTGTGCATACTGGACTTAAATATTGACTGCACGGATTTGCTTCAAAGAAAAAAAGGTATAAAGAATGTTGTCTTTTTTTTTCCTTTTTTTTTTTATCAAATCATCAAGCAAGGTCTTTTATACGGAAGCGTATTAAGGCCACACAAACTCTTTTTATCATTTTGCGTTACAACATAAAGTTTTGCGTTATTTCGCAAAGATTTGCCTTATTTTACAAAGTTTGCGTTATTTCGCAAATGTTTGCGTGATAATGCAAAGTGTATTTCAGACTAATAGATAATGTATTCGATCCATCAAATTCGAAATTTAGAGTCGTGTACGGGTGTGTACGGATCGAATCTGATTTTAGGGCACAGAGGCAAAAGAATGGAGCATTAATAAATACAAAAGCTTCACCAATTAAACTGAATAATACGTTTGTGTTTTTCTCCCCAAATATATATAACCAGATAACAAACGATTATATTAATAAAATGCCACATAACTACAGAATGTACATTTTGCATCCAACCAGATCAAATTAAAGAATTGAAAATAATGAGTCTCAGCATATCTTGCAAGATATTTGCTAAAAATTTGCAAATAGTGAGGAGAAATAGTTTTTTAAACATCAAAGGTATTTTGATTCAGTTTTGTACGATCCTTTACTTCAAGAAAAAGAATTTGTATTTTTCTTTCCATAATTGTAAATAATTTTACTTCAGTTTTGCGATATAGTGCAAGGAAGATTTATACACCGATATTCAAGTCTATTGATCCATTTGACATTATATGACAAATAAAGGGATTATGGAGTAAATGTACATGGGACAAAATCCCTGTAAATACACGGTATGAATGAGAAATAACATGGACAAGGCGAGCACACCTTAAACCATCTTTCAAAATTACTTTTTGTCTTATTTCCTTTCCCTTTTAAGATTGTGGCCATGGATTAGTAGACTACCTGTAATGGGTTTCATTCGTATCATCATTATATATATGGGGAAGGTTTGGGTACACAAAGGCTGGTTTAACCCACATAAAATCACAAGGGCTTTGACAGTTAAAGCATCTCCTTATGTACGCCTGCATGACACGTCATGTGTAAAATGATAATTATTTCTGAATCGTGATAAAATAAATGATGAACTCTTCATTGAAAAAATCGAGTGTGACTTGGAAGGGGGGTAGTGAATATAGAATACAGGGATTTAATACTACAAGTAAATTCAGAAAAAAAGAAAAAAGAGGCAAGAAGACATAGTGGTGGTATCATAGTCTACTATAGAAAATATCTCCAAAATGGTATTACTTATATCAAAAATGGTACTTTATCAAATAACCGCATCTGGCTTGAACTTGACAAAGAATTTTTTGGTGTCTCAGAAGATATTTATTTAGGTGTAATTTATATTCCACCTGCAAATTCAAGTCACTATGACGATGACTTCAGTACCCTTCAGGAAGAATTAACTAAAGTTTCATGCAAAGGTAAATTACTGCTAATAGGGGATTTTAATTCTAGAATTGGAAAC
Source organism: Modiolus philippinarum (assembly GCA_002080025.1). Classification (NCBI taxonomy): domain Eukaryota; kingdom Metazoa; phylum Mollusca; class Bivalvia; order Mytilida; family Modiolidae; genus Modiolus; species Modiolus philippinarum. The sequence continues at coordinate 8,165 of MJUU01015739.1, read as the reverse complement.
AAGCTTGATTTCATACAAAATGATAACAGAGATTTAAATAGATTTTTAAATCAAAATCTATTACCAAATGACTACACTCCAGATAATTGCTCTTATAGAAATACTCGTGACTGCATAATAAATTCACACGGAAATGAATTGATAGATTTATGTGTAATGTCCAGACTGCGTATTTTAAATGGCAGATATTTTGGAGACCTCTTAGGAAATTTTACTTGTATGACAGGAAATGGATCAAGTGTTGTAGGTTCTGGTAATGTCAGTGATAGTCTCCTCTCCTCAGTCAGATATTTTGAAACTTGTGAATTTAATTACCTATCAGATCATACACAAATTGAAATGTCCCTGAAGTGTAAAGTAAGCTTTCAAAATAACACTTTTGATAAGAATCACTGGACAGAAAATTTATCGTTTAAATGGGACTCACAAATATCTAAAATAAAATTACTTAATCATTTAGCAGAGACATATACCATAAAGAGAATCGTTGAATTTGAAAATGATTCAAAAAGGTGTTGATGAGGCAACAAACAAACTAACTAAAATCTTGTATTCATTTTCAGAAAATTCTTGCTATCTTAAAACTAAAATTACCAAACGAAAACCTAATCTGGGAAAGCGGCAACCATGGTCAGATAACTCTATCCTAGAATTGAAACATCAAACAAATGTTTTATGATCAAAAATTAAAAAACATCCTTATGATAATGACTATAAAGTAAGATACTATGTTTTATTATTGTCTCTTACAAAAAATTGTAAAACAAAAAAAGAACAAATACAGAGAAGAAATTTTCAAAAAACTAGAAGAAAATTATCAAAATAAAACACAAGACTATTGGAAAATTCTTAAAGAAATGAGAAAAGAACCAATTAAAGATACTGCAATGTATAGTATTTTTTAAAGATTTATCACAATTGGAAACACATTTTAAAAATCAAGGAAACTGTAAAACTGTAAATAAGGATTTCCAAAACAAAATAGAGAAAGAATTATGTAACATAGTAGAAAAATTAAAAAGTTAAGAACTGACAGATAAACCATTTACTCTGTCTGAGGTTAAAAAAGTATTTTATGGGTTAAAAAAAAGATAAAGCAGCTGGACCTGGTGCAATCATAAATGAAATATTAAACACAGTAATCATATAACATTGAAATCCTTTACTAAACTGTTTAATAAAATTCTAAAGACTGGTTGCTATCCACACCAGTGGGAAAAATCATACATAATTGTAGTTCATAAATCTGGAAGTGAACATGACTTAAATAATTACAGGGGAATTTCCCTAATGACCTGTCTGTCAAAGTTATTTAGTGCTTTACTTAACAATAGGCTATTTATATTCATGGAAAATAAATATAATAGTTCTTAGTTTGGATTTAGGGCAAATCACAGAACTTCAGACAGTTTATTTATTTTAAAAGCTCTCATAAATAAGTATCTACATAAAAATGAAAGAAAATTATATGCAAACTTTATAGATTTTCAAAAGGCGTTTTATTCACTCTGGAGAAAGGGATTCTTATACAAGCATGCTAATTATGGCATTGGGAAAGATATGTTTAACATTATAAAAAGTCAGTTTGACGTCATGAAATGTTCATTTAAGCACAAAAATTATACTTCTAGATATTTTAATACAGATAAAGGTGTAAGACAAGGGGGTTGTATAAGCCCCACATTATTTAACATTTTCATAAATGATATAGCTGAAATCTTCACAGAAGAGAAGTGTTCTCCAGTCAGCATTGTAGATTCAAAACTTGGTAGTTTATTATTTGCAGATGATTTGATTCTGCTTTCTGAGAGTGAGTCTGGTCTTTAAAATAGTATGAATAACCTTTCTGAATATTGCAATAAATGGCAGCTTACAGTAAATATAAAGAAAACTAAAACAATGATAATTCAAAACAATCCACCAAAATTAAATTTCAAATATAATTCCTTTATTGAATATAAAGAACAAAGTGTAGAACATGTCCAAGAATATAAATATCTAGGATGTGTCATAAGTAATAATGGTAGTCTTATGAATTGTATAGTGGATCTTACAAATAAAGCTAAAAAAGCTCTATTTGCCATGAAAGTATATACATCAGAATTTAGTAATATTCCAGTTAAAGTAGTTTGTAATTTGTTTCAACGTTTAATTCAGCCTATTTTAACATACAATGCTGAAATTTGTTTTATGGATATTTAGAGCTAGATCTCGTGCTGTTAAAAACCATCGAGATGTTGATACTTTAGCATTTGTTGATAAGTCGCCTATTGAAAACCCTCATTTGAACTTTATCAAAAATGTTTTAGGAATTAAAAAGAGCTCAACAAACTTAATTGTTAGAGCAGAACTTAATTCTCTGCCTATTGAAAATTATATAAAAATCCAGTCTTTAAAATATTTTTCAAGATTAAGTAATAGTAATATCGACCCTTTTCTTCAAGAAGCTTTTGATTTATCAAAAGTTTTGCATGAACATGGTACCTACTCATGGTATACTTATGCACAAAGTGTTACAGAAGAAATTAATTTTGATAAAGATTGTCTGATTGAATGTAATTCATACAAACAAACACTTACATTGAAATAAAAAATTCAAAGTTCTGTAACTGAATATTATAAAGACCTGATAAGTGATAAAATTGCTAATTTAAATGACCAAAATAAAAATTTTCTGTATAAAACCGTAAAAATAAATAATGAAAAAAAATGATTATTTATATCATCCCAATAAGGAAAACAGAAAACTTATAACAAAATTTAGAGTGAGTGACCATGAGTTGTTAACTGAAACTGGTAGATACTATAAGATACCCAGAGAGGAAAGACTATGTAAAACATGTAAAGTCTTGGACAATGAGGAACATGTCTTCTTTAATTGTGCAATAAATCAATCTTGTAGAAAGCAACTTTTAGAATATTATATGAAAACTCAGCTAAATTTTAATTCCCTAAATCAGTTAAAAAAGTTGACTATTATACTTAATCCGTCAACCTCTGAACAAATTAAAACAGTTGTTTCTTTTTTGCAACAGTCATTAGAATTGAGGGAAAGGAGACAAATAACTGTTTTGATATTGTAAACATTTATAATTCTTTTATGATGTCTTATGTTCAATGTGATGTACTACAACCCGAATGGGTCATGAGTATTTGAATAAAGTTATTTAAAAAAGTCGGCAGAAGACAACCTAATGATGTAAAGTTTCTGTCATATTGATAGTATTGTATATGTTATTAAAGAATCATCTAAATATATATTAATGTGAATAACGTATTTTGAGATTCCGCTTTATTATTTATATACACCTATCAGAGTTTCCCTTGCAAGCAATTTTCGTAAAAAGAAACGAAGAAGGGAACTAAACGGAAGCAATAAGGAAGAGGGTGGTGGAGATGGAAGCCCTTTTTTGATAAAGGGCTTTGTTGTAAAATTTGTAATCATTTTAAACAAACGTATTAAAAATTATCCGGAGCAAAATCCTTCTTCCACCTCCCCAGCAGAGAACGGAGGAGGCATTGCGATATATATCTGTCTCTAAAATGTCCATCAATTTTTTTCGAATTTCGCAAAGATGTCCTTTAAAAGTTTCGCTAAAATGTACACATTTTTGTCGCTAAAACGTCCTCATTTTTTTTGCTAAAATGTCCATCGACGGTTTCACATATTTATATAAGGGTCATGTACTTTTTACTTTTATGACTTGCATAATGTTTATCCATTGTTAAAACTAAGAGAAAAATACAAAAATAAAAATAAAAACAAAATATAAAAAAAAATACATAAAAACAAAATACAAAAAACAAAAACATAACATAAACAAAACATTATGCAAAAAAACCAAAAGCAATCAAAAATAAACAAAAAATAACAACAAGCAAAAAAGAAAAAAAAAACAATAAAGCAAAACAAATAATATATCAAAACAAGCACAAACGAAAAAAAAACAAACAAACAAAATAAATGCTACCCCATAATTTTTAACATATCTCGCTTGTTGAAAAATTATGTCGTTCAACAATAGAAAAAAAGGGAAACGGGGAATGTGTCAAAGAAACAACGACCCAAAGGGGAGTAATAACAACTCAGAGCCACAATAAGATCTTCAATGAACGGTGAGAAAACCCCACACCCAACGGCAGGTCGGAGTCGGCCCCTGAACAAAGAGCAATCAAGTCCAGCGAAATAAACATCATCCTAGAATCCTATAGACATAAAGTAAACTAACTAGAAAAAGGACAAGACACACAAAGGCTTCTGTAGGAGATAGTCATATCTTTGGGGAGAAAACAAAACGAACGAATTATTCAGTTTAATTGTTGAAGCTACAGTGTATTATATTTTATGATCTTTAAATCTTTGTGCAGATCAAACTGTATCCGTACACACCCGTAGACGACTCTATATTTCGAATACGTTGGGTCAAATAATTTATCAATCAAATTTGAATTGAACTTTGCGTTATTACGCAAATTTTGCGAAAAAACGCAAACTTTTGTTAAAACGCAAATTTTGTGAAATAACGCAAACCTCCGCACCATAACGCAATCCTTTGCGAAATAAAGCTACCTTTGCGTTAAAATGCAAAACATTGCGTTATAACGCAAAATAAAAAAAGTTTTTGTGGTTCAAATACGCATCCGTACCTCTACCTCTACAATACGGCAATTCTTTAATTTTACCATATATCAACAATTACTTTTTTCTCATACAACAATTATTTACCTTCAGCACAACACGTACCCTTACCCTTGTACCATACGATAGTCTTTTAAATCTTACCATGCGAAAGCCCCTTACCTTTACCATCACGTTCACAGATGAATGGAAAAATGCCTCTACATCCATGATTATACCATCCTCTTTTTCAGTGAATGATAGCACAATCTTCTCCTGTACCTCTGTATGTATCGATCCATTTCTCATACCGAACGGGACTTGAGTCAGTCCAAATCCATGCATGGTGAACACCTCTATCGCTTGCTCCGATCCAATACGACGTTCCAACTGGAAAGATTTTCAATTAAATGTGGCTTAAGCTATTTTTTTAAGGATGTAGTAAGGTGGAATAAAGAAAATCTAAGATTTTAATTTGATACTATTAATAGAAGAAAAAAGCTAGACATGATAAATGTAGGTTATATCAGAGACCTTGTATTTTAAAATATTTTACATTCAGGAAAATGCATTTTACCTACCTTTATCAATGGGAAATCTTAGTTTACTTTCAAACTGAAAAAAAACTCTACAATCTAACGATTTTGATTCAAATGATTAAACTTGAAGGATAAGAAAATTATGACCCATACTTGGACAGGAAGATGCAACAATGAGACACATTAAGATCCTTATTTGAAAATATAAGTTTGGCTTCATTTGCTTTAATAATGATACATGAATGAATGAACTTTTTTTTCTGAATTAAAGACTGTAGGCGTTTTCGATATAAAACACGAACATTAGTACGTAACTTTCTGGTCTACCGATACTATTCTATTTTTATATCAAAAGTGCCCGGATGACGGATAATCCCCATAATGAGCGAATGCATGAACCCGACAGGGATGCAGTCTTGTACCAGTTTTCCCTCCTGTAAACACAAAATAGCTCCTATCTCGAAAGTCTTGTATTGCAAAGTGCCCTTTCCTTCTTGACAAAAAACCACTCAAAACTTTTTCATTTGACTTTGGAGATTCTTCTCGAATGATTGCAGATGTGCATTATATATATATCTACCAAATTAAAACAAAAAGGAAAAGAAACACTAACAATGGCTGAAAATTTCAATCACAGACCATAATCCATCACAGAATTCCACGACAAAAACACGAATGGAAAAATCGCAGATCATAATCCACCACAGAATTCCACGACAAAAAATCACAGACCATAATCCACCACAGAATTCTACGACAAAATCACGAATCGAAAAATCACAGACCATAATCCACTACCGAATTCTACGACGAAAACAAGAATAGAAAAACACAGACCATAATCCACCAAAGAATTCCACGACAAAAACACGAATGGAAAATGACAGACCATAATTCACCACAGTATTCCACGACAAAAACACGAATAGAAAAATCACAGACCATAATTCACCACAGAAGTCCACGACAAAAACACGAATGGAAAAATCACATCCACCACAGAATTCCACGACAAAAACACGAATGGAAAACAGAAGACAAACGTAAAAAAACGATAGGAACTCCGGACAGCTGCTTTGTATACCGACACTAGCAAAAAAACAGTTGTAGTGTTATAGGTAAATAAATGTTGTAAATATACTATAATACATTGTATTGATTGTTTTTATTTTGTAAGGCCTTAATATGATGTAATTTGTTTGGCCTAGTTATGTAACTTGTTTACAATAAACAAGGGTCAAGGTTATTACACCTTAGAACATGTGGAATATTCTAGAATTTAAATACAGATTTTAACACATAGATTTTTCTAGAGGTTTTTCTTACATAATCATTCTAGTCATGTGATTGTCAGTTGATTAGAATGTTCTAGTTAAATCTTGTGGATAGATTTTTCTAGAAATAATAAATGTATTTATATGAGGTAGCTGAAAAGGGTTAAGTCAGTCAGTTTAATAAGTTTATACAGGATTAATTAGTTTATATAGGATTATCACGCACATCTTTCGTATTGGAAATCGACATCAATTATTGTGAATCTATTATCAACTATTTAGTGAGGATTATAAGGATTATTCTATTGGACATTTATTGGTGGAATTAAGTGAACTGTTCATTTGGATTATTACTTGGACTTCATTATTGTCAGATAAGTTATATATTGTATTTAATTTGTAAAATAATTAATTTTTTTTCGTCTGATTAAAAAGTTAATTTGAGCCAATTTTGTTTTTTCTTTGCTGACTTTAATTGGTCATTTCTACCACATAACAGAAATTGGGGGCTATCGTCCGGGATCTTCGAAATTGTTTAGAAAAGAAATTATTATATTTTTGTTTAATAGAATTTTTTTTAAAAGTCAGCAATAATTTTTTTACAAGATGTCATTTGATCCAGAACAATTCATGTCTACGTGTCAGGTGGAGAATTTTGAGAAGCTAAAAAAAGGATGAGTTGATTATTTTGGGAAAACATTTGAAATTAAACGTTAAATCTGGAATGAGAAAATTTGAAATTCAAAATCTGATCGCAAATTATTTGGTTGAAGAAGATTATTTTGATAAATCTGTTTTGGCGACTTTTGGCATTCAAACACCTGATTTGGAAATAAAAAAAATAGAAATTCAGAAAGAATTAGAAATTAGGAAATTGGAATTAGAAAGAGAGCAAAGAAAATTAGAAATAGAAAAGAAGCAAAGAAAATTAGAAATAGAAAGAGAAAGAGAAAAGGAAGAAAGAGAGCTTAATTTTCAATTAGAAATGAAAAAATTAGAATTAGCTGAAAAGAATCAACACCTTTCTCAGAATTCTCAGACATTTGATGTTGCTAAAAACATCAGGTTGGTCCCTCCTTTTCAAGAAAAGGATGTTGACAAATATTTTCTGCATTTTGAGAAAATAGCTGAAAATCTAAAGTGGCCGAAACATAATTGGTCAATGTTATTACAGAGTGTGTTAATTGGTAAAGCCAGGGAAATTTACACTCAGTTGTCAGTAGAACAGGCTTCAGATTATGACACTGTAAAAGAGTTAATTCTTAAAGCCTATGAACTGGTCCCTGAAGCTTACCGCCAAAAATTTAGGAATGCAGAAAAACAGAGTGACCAAACCTATGTAGAGTTTGCTAGAACAAAAGAGCAACTATTTGATCGTTGGTGTTCATCAAAGAAAATAAATAACAATCATGAGAAATTACGTCAGCTAGTTTTAATTGAAGAATTTAAAAGGTGTATTAATACTGACATTAAAACTTTTATTGATGAACAAAAAGCTGAAACTCTGGAAATTGCTGCACGTTTAGCTGATGATTTTTCACAATTTTTTAATAAACCACAGAAATTTTTCAGAAATAATAATTCCACAAATTTTTCACCCAAACCAACAAATGAAGTAAATAGTAGGCAACGTCCAGTAAATAGCTCGTCCAAGTCCTATCCTCCCTCCCAGTCACAGAGACCATACAAGTCGATTTCCTGTAATTATTGTAAGAAGGAAGGCCATTTGATATC
>MJUU01015737.1:48993-94796 GCA_002080025.1 Modiolus philippinarum | reverse complement strand
TTCGCGAATAACTTTTAAACGGTTACAGATATTATAGTAAACATGTAATTTAAAATGATCAGTGCGAAGAGAGCTTCAATTTGAGTACCAGGTTGAAGGTCATCGGTGACCTTTGAGCGTGACCTTTGACCTTGTTATCAGACAAACTCGGAAACCGTAATAGATAGCTGATCAAATGTAATGAGAAAAATGTTCATCTTCACAAGACGCAACTTTGTTACATTTGGTCCGAAGAGATTCGACGACTCTTTATATGAGTTATTGCCCTTTGAAAGATTTTGAGTTTCCGTTAATGCTTAATACTCCCAAACGATAAGTCGTAGAGACCTGAAACCTTCACCATTGTTCATAAGTCATATATGGCCATCTAAAAATGTCAAGGTCAAAGGTCACCGGTCAAGGTCACTGATGACCTCAGACCTCGTTATCGCTTTAACTCGGAAACCGTAGTAGATAGCTGATTAAATATATTTGAGAAAATGTAAGTCTTATTAAGATCTACATTTGGTACATTAGGTCCAAAATAATTGGACCACTGGTTTTGGACCTAGGGCCCAAAAACTGTTTTTTTCGGGGTCCGATATTAGGTTTTTTGCTTATATCTCAAAAATTATGCAAGATACAAAGAAAGTATAAGAACAAAAAATGCTCAGTTAAATATGACCGAAAAAATAGGGTCAAGGTAAAAGGTCAAGGTCCTTAGCAACATGTTTTTTGTGCAATAAAGACCTTAGCAACCATAGGCAATTTTTTTTGTAATGTTGTATAGAGGAAAATAAAGGCATTGCCAACCGGAAGTGACATTCATGTCCCTAGCAACAAGCTAATTTTCGAAATAGTCCTTAGCAACCATTGAGCAAAAGACTAGTTAAGTTCAAAACTTTTGTTTACATCGCATTTTTGACTGAAGTAGACATCGAAATCAAATACAAACATGTATTCATGGTGAAAACTGGTGAAAGACCTTGCAATTGTTCTCTGAACAATTGACCTTTTAATTTTCGTTGCTATCCTGAAAGCTATTCATAGGATGTCATATGACGTATCGATGCATGTTTTTATAAACACGAAAAGGACAAGTTTTCATACAATGACTTTGCACATATATTTTTGTACCTTTTTAGATTAGCATTTAGCGTAAAACATGTTACAATTTGAATATATATATTTATAAATAAATGGTCATTAAATTCAGATGGATTGGACCGAAACACGATTCTTGAAACAATTATTTGATTTGTGACAGGTGACACGTTTGGATCTGATCATGCTTACCCTTCCAGGGCACCCAATGATACCCCCAGTTTTCATTTTTGGGGGTTCAAACTGCTAGTTCTTTACTTTTATGGCGTTCTTGTTCATTTTTAACTTATATGTAACATGTTGTCACCATTTGTGTTGCCTCTTTATTTTTTATTCAGATAAACAATAAAAGGATATGTAGTAAATGCACATGAGATAAAATCTCTACAAATACATGGTAGAACCAAGCAATGGAACAACGCTTTTATTGTTGTTCTTCATCTTTGAAGTCACCATAAGGCCTTCCACAGTGTGCTTTTCTCTTACTTCATGGCAAGTTCAAGACGGCCCCTAGCTTAGGTTTTAGCGAAATTACTAAATGTCGATCAACGTTAAATCCTTGCTTTTTTGTTATCCATGTATGCAGCGTGGTCATATCCATTTATTTCTTCGTCAACAAATATAAAATTAACTAGCAAAGTGTTCTAAATACCGCTGTGATCCGTTTCCCGACGAAAGACTCATAGAAGACAATCCTGCATTTTTACTTTCGTATAAATTTGACAATACTGCATATAAAAATCAATATTGCCAAAAAAGACTTATGAAGCAACTAAGGTACAACATACAATCTTTATTTAATGATTTGTGGGGTAAAGACCACACTAGTTGATATTGCTAATTTGTAAATTTAGAAAATGCTATATCATTTTGGAAATTATAAAATACGCCCCAGATGAGTTTTAAAGATGCCAAATATAGATTCAGTTAACTAATGAAATTCACTTGATTATTTATGATTACTCATAAAGATATTAATCTGTAAAATTAAAAATAAATTATTACAACCCTATATGTGGATATCTATATAAATGTTTATTGGTATCCTGGATAAATATGTAAAAATAGAAACAACGTGAAAGTTTCCAAGTAAACAATCCAAGTTCATACAGAGAACATTATGTATTATTAACAACTTAAGATAATTTGAAGAGACAGGATGAATTGTAGATCAATATGGACTATCTACATTATCAGAAACTGTCAATATTATCCATTTCGTTGTCTAGTTTAGTGGGCGTGCAGCCTTGAATTTGAAAACGATATTATCATGTACTTTCTTTTTATTTATGTAAAAAAATATGTAATTAATTTTATTAATGTGAAATCATGCATTATATTTGCACATTTCTGTATAAATATGTAATAGACAGGTGCAAAACTGGCACTGTCATATTAATATGTCTAATGTTATATTCTAAACACAAAAAGAATGCAGACTAAAATCCTTGTGTTTCCTATGAAGCGCTCCTTTCAGTTTTTATTAAAATTGTGTATTTGCAAAATTTAAGAGATAAAGAAATATTGTCATGGTACAAAGCAATGTCCTCTTGTATGTTTATTCATACAAATGATTTATTCCTTTTTTCGTTAGTTGTAATCAGTCTCAGCTATGCTCCTATGATCACCTATGTTTCGGAGTTCAGTTGGGTTGCAACATCTCGTGTTTTTGGATATATGATTTTATGTCATATTACCCCTGCCTCTTGCTTTTGTGATCATTTGCTGAGATATTTTCTTTTTCTCAAATGGATATCCAACATGGCCATCACTAAAATTTCTTTCGCAAGATTAGTTCTTTCTTTACGTTTTTCTTTTTTTTTTATTTATCACTGAAATGCTTTTTAATAAATCATTTATTAAAACGATTAGTTGATTTTAAAAGTTATTTTTCCTACTTGTTGGATACAAACTTGAACTTAACAAAATTAGACAATATTATGCAAATAAGTAATATTGTCATTATGCGTTCCAACATTAGGAGACACATCGAAATCATAAGTAAAGGAATACATATTTGACTAAATTCTGCATAAAAAAGAACAGAATTATAATTCAACCTTAAACATCGTCCTTGACCTGTCTATAGTCTCTGTGATGGACTGAGGTCTGTGCGTACACAATATATTGTGAATCATAGTATAAGTTATTAATGATATACTAATATATTCCAATGTTTCCTTTTCTATATGCCTTGTCATTATGTCACATTGATGAGCGACACAGCTAGGGTGTAAATCATCCCTAATTACATCTTTGTTCATATTTGTTATGCTTCATTTAAGTGTAGCATTATAAAGAAAGAACGTTCTCGTTAGCATCAAAACGAATTGTGCCATTGCTCGGTTTTACTGAGTATTGTAGAGACTTTTTCTCGTGTGCTTTTACTCCAAATCATTTTTTTTTTTTTAGTTTTTTAGAACTATTTCAGTACCTTTTATATGTTAGTTTTTTTCATTTTTTTGTTTTTGTGTCATGTTATCCACATTTGTGCTACATCTAAATTGTTGTGATGTTGGTTATTTGATTACTTAATTTCCCCTCATCTGTCTTATTCGGTTGCATTGTATTTTGCAACGTTGAATGAACTATTGAATCGTTGCAGCAAATTTGACTAATACAAATCCTTTCTTGACTTTCCGAACTTGTCAATATGCTGATAGGCTCAATCTTGAAATCTTTCTGGACCAATATCTTGCATTTCTTGTTCATTTGTGTTGCATTGCTTAGTTTTTGACCCCACCATACAATGGCAAGCAGTAGAAGTAAAAATAAACAGGGTAAAACTAAAGCGCACCAATTTTCAAGAATATCTCTTGACAGTTTTGGCTCAATGTTTTATTCAAAATGAAAAATATTTTCCTCTTCGGTATACCATAAAAATTCAGCAATCTACATATCTGATTTTTCATGTGTTATAATACTTTCTTTATCAATTCAATTTAAAAACATGATTATATTTATCATTTATTGGATTATAAAAAAGGTTATTAGGCGTCGTCTTTTGTATGTCATTAGATATAATTTCATTGGAATCATATAAGCTTTTCTGAGTCAAGATTTCAACAGGTTCTCCTGATGGCGGATATTAATACTAAATTAAGTGGCAATTATTCAAATTTTATATGATATCTATACAGTATATGAACTAATTTTTGTTAAGACTTTGTATGGTGGTATTTTCTTTACATGAACGACCTCCTGGCGCGGAGCTCTTCATTACTGTTGATAGATAAAGACGACTTAACGCTATCAAAGGAGAATCTTGCCTGAGGTTGCACGCAATCAAATTTAAACTATTCAAAACTTTTTTTAAAATTTGGAATTAGGTCAAAACGTTTCTTTTATTCCGATGTCATTCTCTATTCTTGTTCGTTAAATGTCTTGACCTTATTTCATGAACTGAAGGTCAAAACAATGGATTAAGCATCATCAATTATTATTTGTTTTTTCTGCATGACAAAGCAATGATATTTTAATAATTACAGTATAATTTGACACCTCTGTCTTACCCCTTGCTCTGTATATTGAGAAAGTCTTTTTAACATGTGACATACAAAAATATGTTTTTTTTTGGAATAAAAACAATTGTAAGCCTTCACAAAATTTGCAAGATTATACATTGACTAAGTATATATTACAGAGCAAACAAAGATATCAGCTCAAGTGTCTTCGTAATCTTTTAAAATTAAAACTCCGCCTAGCATGATGTAATCAAAATAGTTCAGCTAAATCCAACAAAAAATAGTTCAGACACAATACTCAGTTTCCTCTTCTTTTCAAATTTTGTGGACGTTAAAATCAGATTATTTGTAACCGGGTTAAAACCAATGTGGTGATGTCATTTATTAGATTTTGTTAACAAAGGAAAGATTATATACTAAAAGGGTGAATAAAAGTTTTGTGTCTGAAAGCGATTCATTTTATGTTTAATTATTTGCTTGAGATGAATAAACTTAAAGGCATAATGAATCTTTGTGTAATTTTGCTATTTGAAACAATTTTAAGATCTAAAAATGTAAATATAACCAGTAAGGAACGTCTTTCAGTTATTTGTGTAAACCTTGAAGTGGAAGACATTGCTAGATCTATTCTAATTGTGAGTTCTACTGGCTGGTACTTCAAGTCTTGTATAAATGTTTACAAGCGAAGCGGAGATATACATGGTATCAAGCTATAACAAATACGTCTGTGAACTTAACATGTCATCAAATCCTTACTACATTCTACTGCGAAGTTATAGTAGCATTTTTTTTGTTAGACTTGAACTTTAGAAGTTTGTTGAAGCTTGTTTAATTGTCAGTATTGCAGCAAGGCATAAAAAAGTAAATTGATCATTGCTCATTTATAGCTTTTTATTCACTCTTCATGTTGATCAATCCTTCGGATCTATTTGCTCCAGTGTTAAACTAGATGAAACACTAATAGGAAGTTATAGCCCACGCTGTCTGTAGACAGACAAAAAATATTTATTGAATGTAAAATGTTCAAGTTGCTTAATAGCTATTAAAGGCATAACATGAACTTCTATATTGCAACGAAAACTCCTTTACCTTTTCTCTGTAAACTGTTCTGATGATTACATTGTACTTAGTATAGGGTCTGTAAGTCTCGTCATGTGACACCCAGATTTCACGATAAAATAGAAATTCGAAAACGTTTCCCGCCAAAACATGAAGTGTTATGATTATGACGTTTGATTTTTTTGTTTGGTACTTCATATGTTGTAGTGGAAAATGCAACTCCGGGTACAAAAATTGTACCCAGAAGTTTCAAAATTCAACGAGACTTAATGACCCTATTCTATTGTGAGTTCTTTTGATGTCCATAAATGAAGTTTTTTCTTTTAATTTTTATATTTTCACATGTTTGTTGTTCCACTAGGATTCTGCAAAAATTGGAATTGAGCTTGATTGTGTTTTGAAACGTCCAGCAAACAAAGAAATTGATATGTCCGGTACATCTTCCCAAGTCAACAGTTTGCGATCCATGGACCTCTGTGGGTGGCAAACACCTGACTTGGGAAGATTAGGAAGAAACAAATTCAATTGGGAAGTTTAGAGAGAGAATGGTAAACAATTTTGATTGATGCAACTAAGGGGGAAATGATAGCGCGGATATAACGTTAAATTTTGATGATATAAACGGGTGGCAAAACACTGTTACGTTAGATTTTTTTTTGCAACTTAGTTCAAAAAGGCCATGAACAGTCGTGAGCGCTGGTGATATGAAGCCATATTTCCATGTTTTGCATAGTCATCCTTGGTTTCTGGTATTTTTAATACTTTTTGTAATAATTTTACTCTGTAGACGTTGTTGTTGACATGTTAAACATAGATTTTGAGTTTTAAATGGGACACTGACATGTCAAATAAAACACCATTTCATTGCCACTTTGACTTTGTTTTTTTTGGTATGTCAGTGTTAAATGATTTTACAATCTGTGTTATACAAGCCCTATCACTATAACGTTGTTTTCTACAAATATAACATTCAAGATATGTTTAACTCTCACCTGTTTACCATTGCCCCATGCAAAGTGAAAGGTTATTGGTCGGCCATCGTGTATGATGTAAACTTTGCTGGTGCGTATAATAAGCTTAAGATGAACAGTACATTTATGTCCAAGTCTGAAGAAAGGTAATTAACAGGGATCAGTGAAATATGTTCACTTAAAAGGTGGTTTACTAGACGAATTGTTGTTTATTTTCCTTCGTCGAATAACCAATAAATGATATGGAGAAAATGCACACGAGACAAAGTCTCTACAAAAAACATGGTAGAACTTAGCAAAGGAACAATTAAAGTCATCATGAGGCCTTCAACAATGAGCCTCACAGTAAGTTCAATACGGCCTCTAGCACAGGTGTAAGCGAAGTCGTTATTTATATAATGAGAAATATTAATTAACATTTGTCGATTGTAGTTTATCTCCCTATACCAATTTAATAAAATATGTATGGTTAAAGGAAAGATAATTAAATAAGCACGTAAAAACCCCCTTTGAAATTGAAATTATCTCAATCCTGATATTACTTACTTGGTATACGGAGATAATGGACAAATGTTTCTCAATAGACCACAATCAATTTTAAACCAGATTTTATTTTTTTTCATTCATTTCAATTGTTGTTTGAGAAAAGGATAATATCTGGTCATCATTCTTTGTTTGAGGTGTAACTTTATGTGGGTGGTATTTTCTAATAAAATCTGTCATGTAACTATATTTAAAAATAGAATGTTTTAGACAAAGATTTGGTATTAAATTCTTAGTTTTGATCCGAATTCAAATATAATTTGATGTACTGCATTGAAATGCTTTACCTCTATTTCATCAAACAAACACTTTAAATGATGGCATATATTTCCTTTGATTTATTCCTTTACTTCACTCTAAATCCAGGCTAAGACCACTTTCAAATTTAAAATTTGAATTTCAAATCTGGATCATTCAACGTCTTTTGTGCTCTTTATCGTAATAAAGCCACGATAACTCAAATTTAAATCAAATTAGAAATGTTATCAACTTTATAGTTTGTGATGGGAATATTTGTGATGGGAATAGAAATAAAATATGATATTAATAAATCTAAATAATACACAAAAATTGGTTGCCGAAACACTTCAACAATGACAAATCCGAACCATGTATCGAGCTTCTAGTGGCCTTGCAATGAATGCCATGTGAAGTTTTGCAGTATTGCAATCACTCGGTGTTTCTTAAAATCTTAATAAACAATGAAATGATATGGAGTAAATGTACATGATACAAGGTCTCTGTGATAATAATTGAAAAGCAAAGCAATAATGCTTTTATTGTTGCTATTCATCTTGAAGTCAACATGAGACTTTCAACAATTTGCTTATCACATACCTCATACCAAAGTCGAGACTGTCTTAATGAACGATCTGAGCGGCACTTACTGCTTAAATTCCATAAACACTACACCCGTGTCCTTATTCCATGAATCTGTAATTATTAAACAACATAAAATTTACTGTCAAAGTACATAGGCGCTAAAATAATCTTCACTCTTACATTCAAAAGTTTGTTCTTTAATTGAATTGAAATTCATAGACTTCCCGGAGTATAATACAGAAATCTGTTTGCAATTTCAACTATTATTACCGAAATGGCAAGGGTTTGAAGTTAACCTTCTCATTTCTGCATCTTCCGAATTTAGCTACTTTTCATGGTGCTATAGCAACAAAACGAATTCGGTGACAAAAATACCAATTTTGCGTTATACAATCATGGGCATGACTTATCGCAAATAGATGCCCAACAAAATAGACTGGTGTACACAGGCATATGTCACTATATCACGAGTAGTTTTGTGGGACTTTGACCCTTATTCGGTAGTAAGAGGTGTGAATCTGCATTTGGTAGGAAGATATGTGAATTTGGCAGGAAGAGGTATGAATCTGCACATAACTGCAAACAAATATAGTGATCCAGATACGAATGAGCGCTAAACATACTAGTCTGAGAGTGTTAGGTAACGTTGCATTTATTTTCTGTTAACGTTAATATGAATGGAAATGGTCGAATGACTGACCTCGAGCAAAGTGTGGGAAGATTTTCTGTCTGTGAAAGTGCATTGATTGATGCACTCTACTATTTCATCAAATGAAATTGATACATATAAATGATTACCTACATTGTATGTCTGCAGTCTTTGCCACAATTATTTAAACATCTCATTTCATGCTCTTTGGGTGTTAAATGGCTCGATTTGATGGATTAGTTTGTTTTAAAAACTAAGTATGTTTATCACTATGGTTCCCAAACTGTCGGCTGTTTTGGTAGATTGGTGTGATACAAATGATTTAGTCATGATGACTTGGAGACTTAAATGGGAGAAACTAATGAAACTATAGGAAAAAATCAATAAGTTTTTCTTTATTAAGTATGTGAATTCACTACCCCGCCCAAGACAGTTGACTACATGTGCAATTTTATACATTTGTACGTATGTGTCATCAAAAGGTTATGTACCAACTGACTGGAATGAAGCACCTGTCGTTCTATGCCAAATATATCTATGGTTTGACATATATATAGCCTCAATGTTGTGCAAAATATGGCCTATTTCAAAAGAATTGTGTTATAATTAAGGGGAATTTTGTTGTTTGATGTAGGAACAATTAGGTATCTTTATTAAAGGGTACGTATTTCGAAATATTCAGTTAAAAAGGAACCAAAAGGACCAAGGTTCCAAGACCGACTTCTATTAAATGTGTGGTCAGATTACCCACACAGTTAACTATTTTCTATTTAAAGTTCAAGAGAAAAAATTGAGAAATGATTGAGTAAATATACAATCACATTCAATATCAATATTTATCCGTTAAGATATAGACCTTCTTTCAATAGATTTGAAGAGACTCTATTGTGGGTCGTGACAACGGAAACAAAATAGCTTTAAGGTTATAAAAACGTTTAGTCAAAAGTACATGCTGATAAGTGGAATTTTCTGTATTCTTCACTGGTGTGCTTTGTAAACCGACAAAGCTAAAGTACCATCCTGTGAGCTTACAAAGTTGAGTATAAATAAAGAATTTCCCATGTTTATTAATAACCCGTAAACTTTTCCACCAATCAATTAAGTGGATTACAAGCTATTCAAAAAAATCAGTTGCAACTTCTACTTTATATTATTTGATAAATATATAAAGACAAAAACTACAAATCGGTAAGGACATGGCCGACGCCATTGCAATAGTATTACTTTTTAAGCGAACAGAACAATACTTTTTGAAGAGCGAAACAATTTATTTGTCGATATCTTTGCAAGCAACATACTACTTCATAGTAATTTGTGGATATTAATGGGGTAAGGGTAAGAAAACCCCGTAAAAAATTTTAAAAAAACGCATTTATTAAATATCGTGCTTCCTTTGTAGCATCGTTGAACTTTCCCTCGATAACCTTTTTCCCATACTGACAGACCCTACTGTATGCTAGAGTTTAACCTGCTTTTATTTAACGTAGCCGTTTTATAAACACATTACCAATAGAATTTTATGTTTGTTAACTATACCCGCATGCATACATGAGTAACATTTGGCAATGAATTCAGCTCAAACCGGTGCTAAGGACCGTCTTGAACTTGCTACGATGAATGAGCAAAGCTCATTTTTGAAGGCCTCATGGTGACTACAAGATGGAAACAACAATAAAGGCGTTTTGCTTGGTTTTACATGTATATGTAGAGATTCTATCTTACGTGCATTTTCTATCTTACGTGCATTTTCTATCTTACGTGCATTTTTCTATCTTACGTGCATTTTCTATCTTACGTGCATTTTTCTATCTTACGTGCATTTTTCTATCTTACGTGCATTGTCTATCTTACGTGCATTTTCTATCTTACGTGCATTTTTCTATCTTACCTGCATTTTCTATCTTACGTGCATTTTCTATCTTACGTGCATTGTCTATCTTACGTGCATTTTCTATCTTACGTGCATTTTTCTATCTTACGTGCATTTTCTATCTTACATGCATTTTTCTATCTTACGTGCATTGTCTATCTTACGTGCATTTTCTATCTTACGTGCATTTTCTATCTTACGTGCATTTTCTATCTTACGTTTTCTATCTTACGTGCATTTTCTATCTTACGTGCATTTTCTATCTTACGTGCATTAACTTCATATTCTTTCATTGTTTATCAAGTTTACCCCTGTAAACGAAAACAGAATAGATTTAACAATGCAGTTTATTATATAGATTGCAGTGAAATATTGAAATTTCTCAGTGAAATAAAAGTGATAATTAACTGTGAAATTATTTTCCATAATTTCACTCTAGGAAGTGACGTCACAATAGACGTTGTCAACGTCGTTGTTCAGTAAACGTCTCAGCGGATTAACATCAAAAATTTAGTTCGTGCAATGAATCTTAAAACAAACCACTAAATTTAAGAGAAGAAGATCTATATAATAAAAACAATAACTAATCCTAGATTCTGATTATCGAAAATATTCAACTCATGATCGAAAAACGCTGTAATTCACTCATGCGCTGCCCGCATTCGAGAATTACTGCGTTATTCGATCATTCGTTGAATATTTTGCGATAATCAGAATCTTGGATTAGTTATAGTATATTAATGTTGATCTTATTAAAGAAACAATGAAATGTGACAGAATTCGTTGTGAATATTTGAAACAGAAATGTGCCCTCATAATATAAGTAAACACTTAACACATTTTGGCACAAATTGAATTTCTGCAAAAAAAAGATAATAAGCATACATTACAGTGATTCGATTTTAATTAAAAATTCGTTTTCAAATTCTGTCGTCTACCCAAATTTCCTCTTCTACTTACTACTTATATAAGCGAGCGCCAAACAAAAAAATCGTTTTTTAAAGGGACTATTGTGGCAAATGGTGGCATGATTCACAAGAATTTTCGTCAACAAAGGCATAAATAGTCGTAGCCTGGTGTTCTGAAATGTAGAATTCTTTAGCAAAATATATAATTATGACATCCTTCAAGAACGAGACGGTATATTATGAAATTGAAATGTGTCTTATTTCAAAAGTATGTATATATGTAAATTTGCAACTAAACGAATCTGAAATTTAAGATGTTGAATTATTACAATGGTATGTGTGCTGAACGGTTTATATTACATTTGACACCAGATTATTCTATTATTTCTGCGTGACTTAATTTACTGAAAAGAGAAACTACAGACCTGAACAAAATTTACATAAAAAGGCAACAAAATTGAATTCTTATGCTGTATCTTGTTCTGAAGCGCGGGGTTATTTAGGAAATTGCTTTTGTGCATCTATTATTAAAGTTTTCTTAGCTTCGTCAGGCATGAGTTGCAACAGGGAGCGCATAATTTGCGCAACACAATTGCAAGCACCGTTCTCACTTGGCGTAGTACCTTACGATCCCTTTGAGTCGCAGCTTGTGAATTGCTTTAGTCTGAGAGTATCTTGTATATATTGCCTGGTGTAGTATTTATGTATGTTTGATTAATTGTAACACGACATAATTAGGATTTAATCATACAATTACCATGTTGCCTTGTTTGTCAGACATGTGCAGTGATAAGTCAATGTATATAAATCTTGCTGGGGGTTAACTTAGATGTATTTGTACTGATAGGTATACATGCACATTTACAACATTCATTAATTATGGATTCAACAGAAAGAATAATGTATCTCTATTGATGGACGATCAAGATATACAACCATTATATACAGTCACTTGTTGGTATTCAAACTACATACGGAAACCTCAATATGCTTCCGCTATTCTCATAGCCAATTTTAAAAATATGCATGTCTAACCTTTTTGACAAGTACCTTGAAACTAATTGACTGATCCATGTTCAATGCAGAGTACACTTCAACTTTTTTTCGAAGTAATGCCGATAGAACCTTTTACTTTTTAGATATTTTTTGCGATATTTACGCTAAACGGGTTAAAAAATTAATTAACCAGACTTTTGAATGGTTGTAAACAAATTTGATTTTAGATGTCTCAAATGTGCGAACGCACCGCTGCACAATATCGCGTGTTTCACGCCTTCTAGAAATCCCATACCCTAAAATCTAAAAATGTTCAAAACTATCAAATATTTCAAACTTTATTAAATTGTCAATCAGTATATAGCATTGAATATTATTAAAGTAAACAATAAAGCCTTTGTATGGTCAAAATATACCCTGGTTTACGATCAAGTTGCACCCGCTTCATTCATTAATCTGAGTCAGAATTCGTACAAACAGAGATTTCGTTATTCAACTTTTATTTTTAATTATCAAAAACAAAGATTTCTTTATAAAATTGTTTTTGTTTTGTGGTTCTTACTGTGGATTAAAATGTTAATCAAATTCCAATATACCCTCGTCATGATTTATAGTGCAGACGGCATATATTTGTCAAGAAGTTGAAACATCTACGCATGTTGGCTACAGAAAATTAAAAAAAATAGATTGTTGAAATAATTACGAGTTCTGTGTTCAAATATTTCAATGGAACATACTACTTGTGCTGTGAACAAAGACATCGAAAGGTTCCAAAATTATCCGGACAAACCCAACGATAAGCAACATAATGTGATGGTATGTATTAAGTTGGGTTGTGTCTCTGTAGCTTCACCAGTCACTGTTCATATAAACAAGTATATATAATGTTCATTTCACTGCAGTTTTATGTGTATGTAGGATGTTACATGCTAAATCTGCTCTTCTTTACCTTCAGAAACACAGAAAACAGACCTACAGATTTTCAACGATTATTGATGAACTTCGAAACACTGAAAATCCAGCGTATAAAACGATATTACTACAGCTCCTTAACTGTATCATTATATACACAGAAAAGGTTGAGGATAGGATTCGAACACGGAACGAATTCTACGGTAAGATAGTCAACTTATAGATGTTAACAAGTAATAGTTGTAAAAGTAAACAAGACGAAAGCAAAATAAAAAACAAGGTAAAAACATATACATAAACAATGAGTGCAGGTGTATTGTTGAGAGTTCTATACTGCAATTGGCCAATCTATTTGCATTTCAGGTTATAGGAACTGTTTGTTGAACAAAAAGACCAACAGGTGCATTCTTTTTATGATTGACAGACTCATGAGAAAATTACGACTTAAAAAGCCGTCTCAGAACTTGAAATAACAATCTGAATTGTATAACACTGAAGTTATGAAAACAATCGTAGGATATTGATATAAGCCCAAGTGTTGAATCAAAACATACAATTCAAAACACAAGTCTGTATTCAAATAGTTAAATCAACAATGGTGCATTTAAAAAGAATCAATTTATACTTTTTTTCAATTGTTAGTTATTTAGAGAGTTCTGTTTTACCCATGGCTTTAACATGACCACAATCGGTTTACATATCCTTCCTAAATGATATATATTATCCTTACTAATGCGACCAGTTGGTTTTAGATAATATAATTTTATACTGTCCTTCGGGTGTATTTAATAACCCATTATATGTAGACCTAATATATTATTTTGTCGAGGTTTTTCATGAAACGTATTTCACAAAAACAGAATTATCAACGTTTGGTGTTCATACCATACTTGAAGTGCACGTAAATCTCATTCAGACTGACAGACTCGTGAAGCTTTCACTCCTCCCATGCTGACAATTGCATCGACCATTGGTAATCTTGGATATCCAGTTTCTACCCCAGTTAGCAATCTTGTTGTAACGCCTTCTGGAAAAGAACGTTCAATTCGTGTTCAAACACATACATGTATATAAGCATTACTACTAGATGTTTATTTTCCTTACTTAATTTCAAATTAACAGTAGGTGCAGTTTTTTGCCCTTTCCTTTTCCGTAATAATTATACTCTGATAAAAGTGTCAAGAAAAACCAATTGAGTTACACCACAACAAATACGATTACAAACACCCAAAGTTGACAGTTTTGATTGAATTTCCTCGTATGAGTGTTAAACTAAGAATGCCAATTCAAATAAACATTTAATTTCTCAAATGCATTAAAATGCATTATTAATTGTACATGTACAATTCAACAGCTCTATAATAATGCTGCATGTTTGCGTTGTTGTGTTCAAAGCATTTTAATTCTATCCTTAACGTGCAATAGATTGTGTCGTTAAAAATTTATCTTTATATGTAGTACCTAGTATGTTTTGTGTAGGGGATTTCAATGCTTCAAATTTTCTGGACTAGTTCTAAAAGATATTTAATTTGTATGACACTAAAGATCTAAAGCTTTATATCCATTACAAATTTTTGGTTATAGTAAAGTCTTGCTTGAAAGCAGGCCACTACAGTTTCCTTTGTGGAAGTTTTGTATTTTTCGTTTCAATTGAGGAACCACTCGAGATTTCTCATATGTTTATCAATTCATGTGATAAGGGCAGAACAAAATATATGTACGTACTACATAGTTTAAAGTTGTTCTTGGACTTAAACCTTCTTTGTCTATTATTTGTTTCTGTTATGTGTTCATAAGATTTTTTTTTACTAATTCGTATTTCAGTAATTACATGTGTTCTCTAATTGGGTAGTGTTCTTTTGTTCTCCATGGTCTTTATCTGTTATTTCGACCTCTCATGTGCATTGTCATATTCTTCAGTGCTTCAAAGTTATATCTTTTGTTCCGTTACCTATATTGGTCTTCATTTGCTATTCTGTGATGTCTTTCCTGATGTGTCTTTATTCTTTTCTTCGGTGCATATTTGTACTATCTTTCTTGGTATCCATCTCTTATCGATTGTCATGCCCATTGCCCAAAACGTCTCTATGTCTGTACTACAGTATTTCTTTTATCTCCATTGGTCTTCATTTATTCTCGATTTTCTCAACCAAAAAGTCTTTGTTCTCTGTTATCTCTCTTGGTCTTCTTCCGTTCTCGATTGTCTTGTCTAAAACATTGACTGTTCTATACTTCAGTGTATATGCTTTTTCTTTTGGTTTTCATCTGTCCTTGATCGTTGTGACTAACATGCCACTGTTCTTTACTTCTTTATTTCGATATCTGTATTGGTCTTCATCTGTTTTTGATCGCTGTGACTAACATGCCACTGCTCTTTACTTCTTTATTCGATATCTGTATTGGTCTTCATCTGTCCTTGATCGTTGTGACTAACATGCCACTGTTCTTTACTTCTTTATTTCGATATCTATATTGGTCTTCATCTGTTCTTGATCGTTGTGACTAACATGCCACTGTTCTTTACTTCTTTATTTCGATATCTATATTGGTCTTCATCTGTCCTTATCGTTGTGACTAACATGCCACTGTTCTTTACTTCTGTATTGGTCTTCATCTGTTCTTGATCGTTGTGACTAACATGCCACTGTTCTTTACTTCTTTATTGCGATATCTGTATTGGTCTTCATCTGTTCTTGATCGTTGTGACTAACATGCCACTGTTCTTTACTTCTTTATTTCGATATCTGTATTGGTCTTCATATGTCTTTGATCGTTGTGACTAACATGCCACTGTTCTTTACTTCTTTATTTCGATATCTGTATTGGTCTTCATCTGTTTTTGATCGTTTTGACTAACATACCACTGTTCTTTACTTCTTTATTTCGATATCTGTATCGGTCTTCATCTGTATTGGTCTTCATCTGTTCTGGGTTGTTTTGACTTAAACACTGACTCTGTTCTATACTTGCAACTGCAGTGTATCTGCCTTTTCTCTTTGTCTCCATCTGTTCTGGGTCGTTTTGACTATGACGACTCTAATCTATATATTATATAACTTTAATATTTCGATATCTGTATAGGTCTTCATCTGTTCTGGACCGTTTTGACAATGATGACTCTACTCTAAGTATGACTTCAATATTTCGATATCTGTATAGGTCTTAATCTATCCTTGATCGTTTTGACTATATATATAAATTCAATACTCGATATCTATATAGGTCTTCATCTGTTCTGGATCGTTTTGACTATGCGAGTCTAATCTATATATAACTTCAATATTTCGATATCTGTATAGGTTTTCATCTATCCTATATATATAACTTCAATATTTCGATATCTGTATAGGTCCTCATCTGTTCTGGATCGTTTTGACTATGCGACTCTAATATACATATAACTTCAATATTTCGATATCTGTTTAGGTCGTCATCCGTTCTGGATCGCTTTGACTATGACGACTCTAATCTATATATAACTTCTATATGTCGATATCTCTATATATCTTCGTTTTGACTAACATACCTCTAATCTATATTTAACTTTAATATTTCGATATCTGTTTAGGTCTTTATCTGTTCTGGATTGTTTTGACAATCATATCTCTATTTATATATAACTTCAATATTCCGATATCTGTGTACATCTTCATCTGTTCTGGATCGGTTTGACATCTATATATAACTTCAGTATTTCGATATCTGTATAGGTCTTCATCTGTAATTTAGTGCTGCATTGTTCAATCTGTATTTGTTATATACATCAATGTTTTAAGATCTATTTGTTTTCATGTCTTCTTATATATTTTTTGCTGCATTGTTTGAAGAGATGGTTATATGTTCTTTATAGTTTCCTCATTGACAGAAAGGAAAAAGGAACTGATACAACCTTCTATAGTGAAACCAAGGACGTCTTTGGTGAAAACGGGAATTTCAAGAAACAATGCACATGATCACTATATATGTATCATATTAAGTAATGATAGAGTATATTTAGGTCCAATCTGAAGAGGACACCTGCTACACCTGCTTTTTTTCCCTCAAAGACAGTAAGGTTGTTTTGCCAGTGTTATTTAGTATGTCGACATTTGATATTTTCGATGTGTACACTAAATGTTAGACTAATATTGCTTACTAATGTTTCCTTCTTTTGAAGGTCTTCGACTTCAGGAAATAATTAACAAACTCAGGTGAGTGATATTTAGTGATATTTAATTATTTAATTGACATCCATTATTGAAATGAGTTGTTAAACCTGTCGTAAAAATAACTAAATTACTAAATATGAAACCAGAGAAATTAACACTTGATTGGCGTATTTGTTTTAATAAAGATTGCTTCTGACAACACATATGAATCATTGCTTATGTTATATAAAACAGCTGTAATTGATTTAAAGGTTGATTGGAAAAAGGTTAATTATTTACCACACAGACATTATTTATCATTTGGTACAAGTACTTTTTATTGTACTAATATACATACATACATAGTATTCCAAACAAACACCATTAACACAACCCAATTTTACAATCGATGGCTTTCTTGGTTCCCGGTACTGTGAACATTTTGCAGCATTCTCCCTTTGTTATGCTTGAATTAAACATGTATTACTTACTTAAACACTTATACATTTGTTATGCTCATAGAATCAACCAATGTTCTCATTGCACCATTCACGTTTTCCATATATTTCGTTGTATCATGTTTTGAGCTTCATCCTTCTACTGATTGCTGATGTTCTAATATTTGCTTGTTGCATTCAACCAATTTTCTCTGAGGTTGCTCCAGGCTGGATTGTTCTTTATCATCTTTTTCTGTTGCTACCCGTCCGAGTCAAATGAGTACTTGTTACCATTTCTTTCCATGTCGACTGTATTTGTGTTTCATCTTTGGTTATTAAGAACAAGCTGTATGTTCAGTTTCGGTTCACTTTAACTTAAGTGATTAGTAAATAAGTAGATAGTAAAAATAACTATTCTTTTCAATTTGAAGTCATGACTTTAAATCTAGGAAAGGTTTTAGGTTAACCGAGAATGTTTTCAAGCTTTGTGTATGCTGACACAATTGGTGCACTCGACTCAAATTAAAATTTGTAAATCGTTGAAAATTGATTTATTTTTTTTGCATTAAATTGTTGATTGTAACGCATCATTTTCCTATTTCAAAAAAGTTAAGTTCGTTGTACAGAGAGACAAAATATAATTGTGTTTATGCAAACAGGAATTGATTAATCTACAATTAATTAACATTCACTTTGCTATAATTAGTAACATATATATTATATAAAAGCTAATATACATAACAGTAACTATTAATACCGCTTCACAGATGTTGAAGGGGAGATATTGGGGGATGAATGACATTGCCATTTCCCTAATGTTATCTATGAACAAATTACAATAGAATTAACGAGTGCTGATCGAATAATATCGTATGGCTGAGGCTAGTTAGAGGGTTAAGTAAGCTGACCTGAGGTGCTATACAAAGTATAAGTATGAAACATGTGCAATATTAGCCAGGTATTAAAATTATTCAATCATCACAAAAAAATACTGAGTTTCATAAAGGATTTTATTCGGGCAAACAAATTTTGAATCCTTTCCGTGCCTCAACAGTATCATGAGGAAAAAAAGAAACTGTTAGTCTAAGACAAGAACTATTCTTTCAGAAATTACAGCATGGCTTCGAGGCAACTTTTCGGTGATCACTAGCATAACTTAGGAAATGTATTAAATCTGCTATAATATAATGAACGTAGAGAAACTGTTTCGGAGTTATAAATTTATTTTCATTTCTCCCAAAAATGATTTGGAATCCCTGTGGCAACAAGAAAAGTAAGTTTCTAAGTTTATAAACTTTATTGACTATTATCTATTTCTATTGGCATTTTTAAAAGATAGATGAGGTTTTATTAAGATACAGTTTTATCCATTTTTAATCGATAATTGATATTTATCTATAAGTTATTGGCATTTAATCTTGTATCAACTATCTGGTATTTTTATTAGACCTTAAGGTATTTATGATTGCATATTTTTATTGGGGGTCCCACAGACCTAATACTAAACCAAGCGTAGTTTGTCAATGCGATCAAAGTTTATATTACGTTGAGTACGGATATTTTTTGTTACCTCGATTGCACGCGAACAACTCTCCCGAACACGTGCTGAGCACACTAGCCGGCAGAAAACAGCATACAGCGTAGAATTTTGTGACGAAATGGCGGAAGAACGGACGGACATGTGTATTCCAATATGCCCTTCACTATCATGACATATGAATAAACAGTACAATTCATGTTTTGCCAGACTTGAGCAATAATATATACTATATGTAATACTATTGCTGTGATTCGAACGATGTCTGTTTTGTTGTTAACTTTCGTACAGAACAGAATTGCTTTACGTTTTTCATTCATATCGATTAAAACGTTTCTAACAACTTTGTTCTCTTATACATTCGTCAGCATTGCTCGAGTAGTGAAACCCGCAACTATCAGGTGGCGATTTAGAAGCAGAAATGATTGTCTTTATTTCAAAGAGCTGCTTTAACCAATAAACAAATTTAAGCATAAAACTATAATTGATTGTAATTGATATGCATAAAAAATTACCATACATTTCCGCATACTTTTTAAGTTATTAATGGATATGAATGACTGTAATGTTTCAGAAAACAGATTTTGGCAGAAAAATCAAATTCGGAAATGAAAAAGAATGATTAATTATTGTATATATTTTCTACCTTTGTATAACACCTTTAATTATACAGAAAAAAAACGTTATGAAATTGATCATCTGGCATTGCTGGACTGAGATCAATCGTTCCAGGTACGCGTGTAAATACCAGGCTATTTGTGTTGCATTTTTTAAATACGATCTTTCTGTAACACGAATTCTGTTCAGTTCAAATGAAGTGATCTCGAGACAGTTCCTTGCGTTGAACTTTAGCAGAAACTTTTCATATAAATGTCTCGTTCAACAAGTCAGTTTTCGCCATTTCGTCGTCATTAATTTCACTAACTACTGATGTATCATTTCAAACTTCTAAACAACGGGCCCCACCGAAGTCTGGAAGGCGGGCAACTGTCAATAGTTTGTACGTAAATAAGCCTTCTTCTAAAGGGACACATTCCCGAATGGTCTTTTATCTCAATGGTAACAAGTCCATTTGATTGTTTTATTGTACATATTTTTAAAATAAATAAACTTTGTCATAACATCAATATTTTTGTCCCATAACTTAAGTCGGTGACAAATTATTATAAGTGTCTTTATAGATAAAGTGATAGATTATATAAGCTGGGTTTAATACATACGAACTTTTAAGCACAGAAATACAGGAATGTGGGGTTTTCTTTGCACTGATCAGTGCAATAAAGTGCACGTCCTTGGAAAAAACTTTGATGACCTTTGCTATGTAAATATGTTCTCTTTTTCGTTTGTAGACTAAACTTCATGTAAATCATATAAATATTAAAAAAATTCGGATTTATTAGCAATTTCAGTGCACAGTGATGACTTATTCAATGCTTGTACACATCTTAGACTAAAAAAAAAACATTTTTTTTTCGTTTGAGCCAGGGTGAATCGCAAATGTGATATTGTGATACTCTTTCCCAGAACCGGCTACGTCAAAATACAAGGTCTGGGAATACACCAAAACATAAATACGATATATTAATCATCAATAAAAAGGAGTATATTTTCAGACTTAAATGGTTATCATTTGCTTAACATGACTAAGTTATATAACAAGGTACAATAGAACTTTCAATAAAGACTCATATTCTGCGTTTGTTACAAGTAAGAAACATATAGACACATCTGTTAACATTGCAGTTTTCTTCATTACTGATCACTTGTATGTATGTTTTTCTCTCTCTCTTTGATTATGTAATACAATTAAATGTCAGTTCGCCTTCACGATTTCTACTGATCGTTTGAACATATGACAGGAGTCAGAAATTGTCTTAGTCATAGTTTTTGGTTCTATCTAAAATAACAAGATCAGAACAATTTTAATGGACTAACTGTTTAACCCGGTGACCTTTTACAAATATGTCGCTTTGACCTGGGGCTTATTAAAGTTTGTCAACAAATAATATACTTAAAATAATGATATTGTACTAAAATATCGTAATGTAATGATCATATCTGGTCAATCTTAAACCGGAGACTCAATGAATCGCTTAGTCCTTACATAGTCAAAGTCAACGCAAAGAGGTTGAATGATCAGAACCGGGGTATACACCTAACATTGACAACCTTAATTTTAAATCATAATCATTTGCTCTTTGTCTATATTTTATTGGTTTATATTGTCACATACATAATTTTGTATATATGGCAAATAAAGTTCTTGTATTCTTGTAAACGTTTCGTAGTAGACGCATTGATTGCACTAGTGATGCAATCAAAATTGTATGAAAACAATGTATAGTCCTCATATTATTTATTCTCTCTGTTTTTTAAGGATGTTCACCTGTTGAGTTGAAATTAAACAGAATTTTATGTAAATGTTATTTTTTTTATAGAAATATGAAAAAAACGGGAGTAATTTGAGTGAAACAAAATGAGTTGCTTATATCATTTTTGAGATATATTAGTAATTGAAAATTTGAAGGGGAACTTTCCTCCTCAGAATTTATCAAAGGTTCAACATAAGCAATGTTTATCCATGCACGACTGTGACAAATAGTATTTAATGAAATTTGTAAGAATGTCCCTTTAGATGTAGAAAATAGAAAATGAAATTATCAAATAAATGTGAGGGTTCGTTGGAAAAAAATTATAATGCCTTGGAATTTGTTTTATTAAAATTTTGTCTTTGTCAATTCATAATTTTAGTTGTTATAGTAAAATTTTGAATTGACAAAGACAAAATTTTAATAAAACAAAGTTGTAAAAGCATAAAAGCCCGAAAATCTAACAAAAATACGAAAAACATGACTAGCAAGCACCCTAAAATATTCCCCGTATTTGACTTATGAACTACAATGAAGGACTTGTCGAAATTTTCATCTGCAAATATTTCGGTCTGCTGTTTGCATTAAAGGTTTTACATGCATCTATGTATATATTCCGATGGCAATTTGCATATCGATTTGAAGGTTTCCCAATCGCAACAGCGTAAAATACAATGTATAGTAAAACATCGTCACAATACCGTGTAGGGGGTGGGCGAATTAACATTCAAATTACAATATAATTGATCGAAAGCTTGTTCAACAAATTTCCCACGTTTCTAATAAAATCGAACATATAAGTTTCCTTTATTTACTTATTTAAGTAGGTTTAATATTCATACCATTGATCATAGAACCCTGATCTGAATTTTCGATTAAAACATGCTGAGTGTGAGTCACTTTCTCTACCTGTCTTCTTTATATGCCAATATTTTACTTATTTCATGAGATCAAACACCTGGTGTAAAGGAAAACAAAACACTCTGTATTATGTGCACTTCTGCATGGTGATTTCAACTTTCAAATAAACTGCATATTTTACAAGTTGAAAGTTTTAATTCCTTCCCATCTAAGTTTAAAGTAAAGAACACTAGAGTTTCCTAATGCCCTTTAATGCAAAATAAACTTTTTCGTGCTGGTTATCAATAGATAGTTCACAATTCATATATCGAGGCTGCTGCAAATCTGTTCCTTATCTGGAAATTTTTATTTTCTCTACCCCAGAGAAATTTATAACCCATTTTCCCGATCGTGCAAAGCTTAGTTGATTTTGCATTCTATATCACTATTGCGTTTTGATCTTCCAACAGTGTATTGAGACGAGACATACAAGTTGTAGCCCTCTACAGCAACTAAATTTACATAACTTCAGTAATTTAATATTGACTTTATTGTAAATGACATTAACTTAAACTTAAGATGTTCACGTATTTGCCAAGAATTAAAAATCGGTGTTTGGATGGAGCATATTTTGTACTGTCAATGTTAACATTTATAATATAAATAGCAAAAAATCTTAATATTACAAGAAATGAACTAAAATGATAAATTCGTCAGGAGTGTTTCATTTACGTTATCAAACATTATTGTAGTTTCTGATACTGTTTGTGTATTACGATGAGCAGATTATGTTTATAACCGAAGTGAAATTTATCTAATGAAATTATTGTGGATTTTTTAATGTATTCACTATTTTACTTTGATCTTTAGAAAACTTATAACTTAAATTTAAACGCAGTTACAACATACAAAATTGAGAACACTGAGCCATTTTATTACAACCTACGTTTTATTGAATCATTTAGGCTTATATTACGTGTATATTTCATTATGACAAACTAGAAATGACAGGACTTATTTGACAAATTAATCTAAAATTGGGTGGGAGGACCGTTATTGCCCAAATATCCTACTCCAAATTTTGATATTGAGAAATGGACAAAAGAGCAATGCCGTTAAACCACAGTGACTTAAATGATACTAAGGAAATTAAGAATGAATGATCGTTCTATATAGATGTTGATCAGATTGAGATAGGATTTCAATTTAATAGTTACTAACCCTTTCACCTTTCAATACTTATTTATAATAGTGAAATTGAATTTACTAAACATTATCTTTAAATAAAATTAAACCTTCAGATTGTTTCAAAGTCGACTATTCTCTGCTATCCCGAAGAAATCCAGTTAGATCGTTTGATTTGATTATATACAAACAAACATAAATAAGTACATTTACTTTGGGCCAATTGGTTAATGATCGTGTTCTTAAACTAATGAAGTGAGATGAAATATAAATAGAAATGACATATTTAACGTGAAGTTTAATTATTTGTCTATTTTGACAACGATAGTCACAATATAGAACCCCAAAGTCGCACATCATGCTTACAGACTCGGTAGATATGTATGTTCATCTAATGTATACATAAGAAAGCTTGTAAAATATACATAAGTATTACTAGTTCTTTGAACTTGTAGATAAAGTTGTAACAGTGCCCGGTTTTAACAGAATGTATGGTTTGATATTTGTTTATCCTTATTGATAAATATACTGACACTCGAGCAGGAACGAGACCCTAATTATATAAAAAATAAATGCAATAATAGTATATTTAGTGAAAATGATACTTAACACAATTGTAGGAAGCAAAGCTTGTTTTATATTTCTGTTTTAATACACTTGATGACCCATCAGGGTTAGTAAAACACTTGAAGTTCTATGTGGTTTAATTAAACACTTGAGTGTTCCATGTGGGTTCTTAAAACGCTTGATGTTCCATATGGATTAGTGAAACGCTCTTCGGTGTTCAGTGTTGGTTAGTAAAACGCCTCATGTTCAACGTGGGTTTAGTGAAACGCTCAACGGTGGTCAATGTTGGTTAAGTAAACACTTGATGTTCCATGTGGGTTAATGACACGCTCAACGGTGTTCAGTGTTGGTTAGTAAAACGCTTGATGTTCTATGTGGTTTTAGTGAAACACTCAACGGTGGTCAGTGTTGGTTAGTAAAACACTTGATGTTCCATGTGGTTTAGTGAAACGCTCAACCATGTTCAGTGTTGGCTAGCAAAACACTTGATGTTCCATGTAGGTTAGCGAAACGCTCAACGATGTTCAGTGTGTGTTAGAACCATGTAAAAGTCAACAGGGGATCTTGACATATACAAGGTATCAAGATTATATTGTTACACAAAAATAGTTCCAGGATAAAGTTGACGGATATTTGTCTATTACAAAACCCAATAAAAAGTTCTGTATGGAAGCTCAGTGATCTTTATTTATCTGTTTATTATAATGTAGTACTTTAGTGTTGTGAAACCCATGATTTTCTTTACAAAATACTCGCATGAAATCCAGTTGCTCAAAATTAATTGATACGATATGCTAAGTAACATAAATGATTTTGTTGCGTCTCTCGTAGAACAAAACTCTTGTTACAACACATACCTGTCTCTTATTGTGCTCACTCACTCTCTAGTGCCCATGTCAAACAATTCAGACTGGTTACGGCAGACTATTTTACTGAAACAAACAATTATATTAAATACATTTTCAGGCGTCAAGAAGACACAGATTCACAGATTCTTGTTCAGCTAGATGTTTTTGATGAACAGAAAATTAATGATGAAGATCAGCTTCCTGGAGTCAAGGGTGTTGATCTCAACAGTCCGTTGGATGTTTTTCACGCCATATTCAAACAGGTTATTTCAACTAAAATATATTATACTGAAAATATATAAACTTTTAATTTACAAATAGATGTACATTTCAAATCTTTAAGTTGATATAACAAATAACAAAATACCGAAGTTACTGTGAATTTAGTTTCTGCATATGCGCATTTCGACAACTTATGTCTCTTCAGATCAAATCAAAACATCTGGAAATCCAAGAACCGAAATATGAAATTTTGTAATGCGCATAATAGAGGTAGTGCAAGCTCATTTTGACAAATGTTTCATTAGGCATTCACAATTTCTATAAAACAAGACTTTTTTCCTTTGTTGAAAATTATTCGAATATGTTTATTTTCGAATGAACAAAATACTGAAATACCTGAGTAAATAAGTCACTTGACTTAACGGTCAATTGTCGACGGGTCGTTTTATTTTTATGAAATTGACAGAAAAATTGATATTTCTATTATATCGATTGTCGGTTTTTGTTGCATAATTCGCTTTACTAGGACAAACATATACATATAGTTTTACATCACACCTTGTTGTTGGTTAAATTTGTACACTGTAAGTGGTGTGAAGCATGGACGAACATAGAATTTGTTACGTTTGTACTTATGTCGAACTGTTTTTTGACATCTTCACCTGTCTGTTACATGTAATATCCCATTAGGAACGGTGTTTACAATCAGTTATAACAATCAAGTTATGAAATTTTGTTGATCAATCATTTTTGATTGAATTTAACCAGGGGATATTTATCAACAAATTGCTTTACACGTTTTTGTCAATACAGATAGATTTTATGAACATTATTTTACAAAATTTCAAACAAATTCTTGCAAAAATTGGCAAAAATTAACTATCTCTCCCTTCTCTTTAAAGGTCTTTATTTATAAAGCTTGATTTGAAACCTTATATCTTTCTAAAATAAAGATATAACTAATTTCTATTTTTTATCCGATTTGAATAAATATTTATTTGTTTTAAATTTCCTATAAAGCGGCTGGCTTAACGACCTGAAAATACCAATTATGTGAAATTACAATATTTTAATCTTTTACAAATAAACCAATTAAGATACGTAAACAAATTTTACGGCGATCAACGATGTAGCTTTTGCGATAATCAGGTAACAAGGTGGAAAGGACCTAGTTTTCTAACAACAATCGGAAATAGATAATCCTTTTTGTTGACCCTTTGTCTATTTCAATAGGTACAACATGTTATCTTTTCTTCGATTTGTTTACTTTATAAGAACATGTATATATTTGGTAAACAACTAAAACCTACATATAATTAAAATGCTAGTATCAAAATAAACAGCAAGGTTAGTGAGCCCTTTTATCACCTAGAATTGAAGTTTATGCAAAGACGTTTTAAGATGTCAATATTTAGATGTCCGGAAAACTAGGAACATGAATCACTTGTTTATAGTTTGGTGTTAGCATCACTTTTTATTTCTTCAGTGGCTATCGTTGTGGAAGAAGAGTATACCATACTTATAGATGAAATCCGATATTTGGAGCAATTTATTTCTGTTTTCGCCATTTCAGGGTCGCATAGACTTTCGCGTCTAGCACATGGGTAAACAAACTACATTTTTTTGTTGCGCCTACATATGTCCCGCATATGATTTATCTTGATTTTTTTTATTGCAGATTTCGGACACGCCTCAAGAACTTTGTTTCCTCACAACGCTACAACATATGCTTAAAATTGATCCTAGTGACGAAAACAGCAACTTAATATGGCAGACAATAGAAAAACTTATATCTAGGGCTACTTTAGTTGAAAATAAGGACGATTCTCAAAAATTATTAATGTCTTCCATGAGAAAACGAGAAAAATCAACGGACGGGAAATGTACATGTTCATGTCACGACGAACGGACTCGTGTTACGTCTCCTAGAAGATCAACTGAAAATCCGGGTTCAAGTGATTCAGCGAAGAAGACATTTGCCCCACCACCACCACCGCCAGCACCTCCGGGAATAGGCGGAGCACCGCCAGCTCCTCCACCACCGCCATTTGGAGGAGCACCCCCACCACCTCCACCTCCGCCGATGGCTCCTGGAGCACCACCACCTCCACCTGGTCCAGGGGTTCCGCCACCTCCACCAGGCCTTGCCAAGCCACCATCATTACAAAAACTACCTCAACAAAATATTCCTAAACCAACAACAAAATTACGAACACTACAATGGCAAAAAATATCAGCAACAAAAGTGCTTTCAGGAAAACCTAATATATGGAACACGGCAGGGAAATTGTTTAATGGATATGTTTCTAAAATGGATTTTGGAACAATAGATGAATTGTTTAGTGTTAATTCAAACCAAGGTTCTTCCACGGACAAAGTTGTGGGAACAAATTCATCCGAGAAAAAGAAAAAGGAATCAAGTGAGGTAGGGTATTTTTTTCATTGATTTTTTGTGCCTTAATTTACCCGACGACTTAGGTTTGTGTTGGTAACTGTTTGATTGAAATACTTCTATTGTCTTTCTATATGTTCATGACATAAAAAAATGCTGAAAATTCGTCCTAGTGGCGACTATTATTACTTCCGGGTACATTCAATATCTTGGATTCTTGGCAAAATATCATCAATTGAACATCATTAATCTATTTCATGAATAAGGATAGATTTAATATTCTCAGTAATGTTTATACTGGTAAGCAATGATACAGCACATCTTATTTAAAAATATGTTCTCAATTCATTCATGTGCAAATTACATATCTTTGATTAAATATTCTGCGTAACAAAATGTAAGTTTTATCTCCCGGTGAATCTAATTGCAAATTAACGCTTGAAATATCATGTATAGATTTATACTAAAAAATGCACTCCATATTATCACGCATTGGTACACGTTGCCGTGTAGTCTTGTTACAAAACAGGTAATAAGGCACGCAGCATAGGCGTGAGGAGCTATTTACAACTAAAAGCCTACTATATGTACATTGGTCTTTAGAGAACAGGTCGGCAGACATAGTACTAAGGAAAACTAAACTGAAATTAAGAAAAAACTATTATTCATCAAAGACTGACTAATGGCTTGAAATTTTAAAAACCGAGATCCTAACTTCACAACCAACGTGTGGTTTTCTTTTAATATGTACATAATTATTTTCTTGTTTATAATTTATGAAAGGATATGGAATAAATGAACATGAGACCATAACACATATGTTAACTCCAACTGCAATCAATTTTAATGAGCTGTATGGGCATTTCAGAAATTGATTACTAGAATCCAAGTATAGGAAATCCACGATTTGAACAAATGTTCAAAAAAGCATAAAACCAAACGAAATCCGAGTTATCAGTAATATCAGATATAGCTAAGGACAAAACTACGATGGAGGGAGTTAAACCTAAGTTCAGAATTTACATAAATTAAGATAATGGTTATAAACAAAGTGTACACATGAGAAATAATCTCATTTTCTTAATACAGTTATTTTCTAAATACATTCACTTCATATCTGCTTACTATTCAAATCACGTGATTATAATTATTTGAGTAAAATGTAAATTGTAATTTTAAGTCTAAACACGACATTAAGTGTTAAACCTAAGTTTTAGAACGATGATCACTTAAAAACTTCTTTTCTTCATTTTATAGAGATGAACTAAGTTTGGTTTTGCATCAAATAAACAAGTGACCAATTGTAAATACCTTAGTGGTATGAATAAGCATACAATATGTTATCAACTATTAATTTGACAATGCTATCAATATCACTAAGTATTACTGATCCGGCAAATCTCGTTTTAATATCACATCAAGCAAGCCTTGGGAGATCGTCCTTTACACAGCAAACAATCTTTGGTTGTTTGTTGTCTTTTTGGTTATTGTGTGAATCACTAAACCTTGTTACCGCAATCTTTCTGTCAATCTGCACTTCTTTCATTGGGTTAAACCCTTCATTGACCACGATTTGCATTTGTTAAAGGGACACGTGCATATTATTATATTAAAAACTTTAAGCTAAGCTTATAAGTTTATGTCACTTTGATCCCATAGCCTAAATGTGGTGCACCTACACCTGTTCAGGTTTTGTTTGTAAAAAAGGTGATGTTAAAAAGTGGAAAGAAATACAGTTGATAAACTCCGATTATTTCAAAAGACTTAACGAATCAAATTAAATTTTGTGAATCCTTTTGGTCTCTAACAAATTAAAATCATATATAAACTCAGGATTCCTTTTTTGTATTATGAATTTAAAAAAGATTTCACGAATGTTCCTCTTTCGTGCCCAAATGTAGGCATTGTAACTATTGGACTTATCAGTATAGTTAAGACTTTCCTACTTTTTGGGATGCTGGTCAACCGAACTGGATACTTTAAATTAGACTTGCAGGAATATTGCTTTAAAATCAGACTTGCTCGTTTATATTTTTGACACATTATTTTTCTTTCAGCTTTTTTATTTTTTGGCATTTGAAATGTTGTAATGCAGTTGATACAGGTGTTTTCTTGATACACACTCATTTCATTCAAACATTTTTCCGGCTGTCCCGAGTTCTATCGTTTACGTTTGTCTTTCGTCTTATTTGAGTTTTCCTGTGTAGTTCATTGGCAGATTGTAACATGTGAGTGTAATTTTCAGCCATTGTAGATGTTTACTGTTCTACCATTTTCGTCCTGTACAAGTTTTGCCAGATACATTTGAGAAATAAAATAACCATGGCGTTTCAGCAAATGTATATACAAAGGTATAAAGCACAACCAAACAAATACAGTAGTTTTTATTTCTGTTTATCTTTGTTAAATTTCCAAACCAATTTGTAATATTGGAACGAATATAGGAAAGATAATTGGAAACACCAACAATTATCTCGGTTTACTTGCATTTAAGTTTCAATTGTCAACCGACAATCATATCTCTGTGCTTCAGTAATTATTCTAATTCACAAATTCATTGATTTTTAAAGAAATTCGACACTTAACAATATGTCTATATGTCCATAAATACAAACAATTATGAAATAAATTGAAAACAATATTGAAAGCAATTTTTTTCCTGATCTTTTGTCACGCAAATAACACTCCAGCACAATTACAAGAAAATCATTTATATGTTATTTTCCATGCTATTAATTCTGAGGTAGGCCCAATTAACGTGTGTAATAAAACATTAAGTTGTTGAAAACAAAAGGTTGTAAGATAGAAAGTGGTGTTTTGACAACTTAACAGAGGCAGTAAATCATAAAATTTGTAAACCTACATTTGGTTATAACCTGTCTATTATTTCATTTAAAAATGTCTTGATGCTATTTTTTATATGTTCATTGACCTTTTATGATTACTAGAATTCCGTGCTGAATGATATTAAATCACGTGTCAAACGCTGTAACTGCAGTCAGTTTCATGAACAAACGAAAATATACTTATATATACGTATCACATCGCTTTCGAAATATGTATCTATAATATGTACTGGGAATTGAATAAAAAGATTCTGGTTTACTTTTTATAGCTTATGCCACTTCAGTGATATTGAGCCTAAAATATAAGACGTTAAATGATGTTCGATGGAAAATTTTGAAATAAATTTCAGATAATGTAATTTTTTAAGTAAACTAAAAAAAAGTGTGATTTAACCGAAAAAAAAAATAAAAATAAAAAAGCTGCTGACCTCGTTTTTGAGATACAAGTATTTTTTTTTTAAAATGGCGGGAAAGTGAACTCCACTTAGGTGAAACATGCGAATTGCTTATCCATAAATAAATATGACAAAATAATTCCAATTTAATAGAATTTTGCCAGAATGCTCCAAAAATGTATCAAGTGAAATTTTGGGAAAATATGTGAGAGTCACTAGGCAGAAATTTTTGATTGAATTTGAATTGAAAAAAATCAGAGTAGCCCTCAATTAATTATGACGGATGTACCAAAACATGACCAGCGAACACCTTTATAGAGGTTTATATTGTGCATCATCCTACAGTCTAAAGTTTTGAGAAGACAACAAGGAGAAAATTTATCAACAATTTTCACTGATTTTATTTCAGATCAATTTATTAGAAGGAAAAAGAAGTTTACACATCAATATATTCTTGAAGCAGTTTAAAATTTCAAGTGAAGACATTGTGCAGTTATTAAGGGAGGGTGCTAGTGATAAAATTGGTGCAGAAAAACTTAGAAATCTCCTTAAAATTCTTCCTTATGAAGATGAGGTAAGAGATATGTATATTCATGTCGAGATTTGAGCAATTTGCTAATTCTTATTTGAGGATATGTACAAGATTATGTTAGCAATGCTTATGAGCAATATAGCAATTTTTTATTATGCATCGGCAAACGAATACCGAAGCAAAATGTTCATGAGAAAGGGGAAAATCTGAAAATAAAAATACAGGAAACACAGCAATTCATATTAATCACAAATTAAAGCATCGCTACAGAGCAACACAAATAAAAACACACATAGAAATTATTATAATGTTATTATAGCTTTATGCCTTTTTACAACATATGAGCAATATCAACATGGTAGATATGTTTATTATTGAATGCCTCATATTTACATCATAGGATTTTATTCATAAACTGAACATTTCAGTGTGTCTGAATGGTCATTTTGACTGATTTGTGTTAATAATGTAATTATTTATTCTTTATACTTCAGGTCGAAAAGCTGAAAGCTTTTGATGGAGATAAAAGCAAGCTCGGTACAGCTGAAAAATTCCTTGTCAGCCTCCTTACTTTACCTTAGTAAGTATTAAGAGGTGGCTCAAAACACATACATATAGTCCGAGACATTTAATTGTGTTTGAATGTTTCTGGTATAGTCGCGTTGCCGTCTCGACCTTACTATGGGATATGAGCAAAGCTCATTGTTGAAGGCCTCATAGTGACTTCAAGATGAAGAACAAAAATAAAAGCGTTGTTGCAATGCTAGGTTTAATCGTGTATTTGTAGAGACTTTGCCTCATGTACATTTACTCCACATCCTTTCATTGCCTATTTGATATGTTTTTATGCATGATAGATTGCCCAAGTCGATGTTTTGTAAAATTGCAACAAGTAAAACAGGATTTTTAGACTAGAACAGCTTAAGTTACAATATTTTTTAAAATCACTCTCAAGTAAATGGACAGATATTATATGCATATAAAAATTATAGGTTAATTTGATTTCTATGACAATAAGTTAGTTTCATTCAAGTGAAACACTATGTTGACAATTTACTTACTCATCTTCAAATTCTTTGATTTTTTTTTGCAGCTATAAGTCTAGAATAGAGGGATTCACAATTAAAGAAGAATTTAATACAAACATGGATTGGATAAGACCTTCAATAGATGCTGTGATAGAAGCAGCTAAAGGTGAGACTAGACACGTATCATGTTTAGCAAACTTTCCACAAATATTACTCAAAAATTGCATTAATTAGTGAAGATATATATATTTTTGGTGAAAATGCAATTTCTTAATTATTTATGTACCTTGAAGTTTCTATAAATTATATGATCACAATAATCATGATAATTAAAAACATCAGAAATGTCGACATGTTTCGTATCAATAAAATTATGCATTTAACATTAATTTTCAACGAGGATAAATCTGACATTAGAAACACATTTGGTCTACTGTATTTTTCATTATGTTGTGTTTTCAGTACCTTGTAGCTTTACTTTCTAATTTTAAGTAAAAACAAAATTTGTGTTATTCCGGCCGTCACCAGAAAAGTTTCTTACATGTTACATATCCATATATTAAATATTGACTTATTAACACCTTTTACAAATAATGATATTTAATATTTGGATTATTTATTTCTTTAGAAATAAAAGAAAACAGTCGACTTCATGAACTACTATATTTGGTGCTGATTGCTGGAAACTACTTAAATAATGTGAGTTAATCTAAGGTTTAATAGCTGACCACTGAGTTCAGTTTATGTCAATATAAGATTTCTAATTTTTACACTTTAGCTTTCAATTCATCTCTTTAAAATTTAGTTTTTCCTATGATTTTTTTATATTTATAGGATTCTAGCACAAACAATGTTTGTACATGTACTCTGACTTTCATATAATAGACGGAAAAGAAACAAATAAACCCCGAAGAAGATAAATTTATCATTTGTGTTATTAGAAAATTTTGACATTTCAAACCTTTTTGTCCTTTCTATTGTTTTACTATGGATGTTAACTATCCACCTACTTTGTGGGCGTAAAGAGGGTTCGTTTGACCTTATTTATTGCTGAAACGGCTTATTAATTAAAACCAGTCTTCAATCTTATGACAGATGAGTATTTTTTAGAATGCAAAAACATCAACACACCCACTATAAAGTAGGCAAATTTTTGAAAAACAAACTAGTAAAGTACATAATAATTGTTTATAGGATATAAAATCTAACCCGTGTTGTATTCAGTCCGCAATTAAATCAATGTTGTATTAGTTAGCACCTACCCTATAGTCAAACATTTAGGTTGAAGGACTTTATTAAAGGCCATGAAGATTTTTCAACCTTTATAAAATAATGTTTTTAAAGTATATACTATGTTATAATACCATGAGATATTTGCTAAATCCTTTTGAAATCGTTTGTTATTATATAAAATCATATCATAGCCAAATATTTGTGAAAAGATTAATGGAATACTATTAAAACGACAATCCTGTACTAATTATATGTATCCATTTGTTTGTGCCAAATTGAGAAACTTCCATTTTAATCTTATAATTTGCAAATTAATTTGTGCCATGCCTTGTCGGTCGAGTGACTTCTTTATTTTCCTTATAAATCTTCATTTGCTCTATACCCTCTTTTAATATTCAACCAAAGATAAATCTAACATCGAATCCCTAAATTTACAGCACATACAATTAAGCAATAACAGTACATTATTTGAATACCCGAGGGCGTCAATCGTAGATTTGACGGTCAAAATGCAGTTTATAGGCGACGCGTAGCGGAGCCTGTAAACGGATATTTTGACCGTCAAATCAAGATTGACGCCCTCGGGTATTCAAATAATGTACTGTTATTGCGATTCTAATGCAACAAATCAATTTCATGTTCTATTTTTAACTCGAGAATTTGTAACTATATTAGGAAACAGATTAAACAGGGAACCTACTTTGTCACAGGTGTGTAGATGGTAGAATTGACGGTCAGTTTTGACCAATGAAAACCTTCGTTATATAAATGTTGCATTAGAATCAACAATATGTATTTACAACATGTTAAACATGAAACCCAAACAAGAATTTATTATAGGCTTCAGTAATGAATTTTGTTATTTGTTTTCTTTTTGCCTACAGGGTAATTATGCGGGGGATGCTGCTGGTTTCAAATTGTCATCACTTATTAAGTTAACAGAGACCAGAGCCAACAAACCACGAATGAATTTGCTACATTTTGTTATTTTGGTGAGTTAAAACACCTGTTAGTATATAACAACATGAATTATTAATGAAGGCATGCCTAAAATAATTTGTCAACAATATTTGTCAGCCAAAAAACAAAACGAATACAAAAGTATATAAAATTTTTTAGAAATTATATTGACGGTAAGAGTTATTGTAAATAGCATACATATAAGCAGAGACATATAATTACAGAGATTGGCAACTCTACTATCATCCCATATTAATCATAACAAACATGGTACGGCCACATCAGAAATTCTTAACTACTTCTAATTTAGTCGACATATTTTTTAACCGAAACGTGAATTGTTTTCGTTAATTATTTTATAGTTGTGTTTCGAAAATTTGAATTAGGAATATTGATTTATAAAAAAGATATTGGCAAATAAAGGGGAGACTTCATGTGGAAATCTGACAACGACGGTCGCGATGTTCCTTGTTTACTTTTGAAACTCCTCTTTTATTTCCGAGATTACAACTTCCTAGTTATAAAAACTGGAAAGTATTTTACCATTGTGGTTATGTTTAGATAGTTTTATTATGATATTTTCATACATTATCGATATATTAGCGATTTATGTTTGTGAAGTGGAAGTTTTATCGAAGTCTCGATGGCGGCGAGATTTCACGGGAATTCGAAAAGTTGCCAATCTCTGTAATTATATGTCTCTGATATAAGTGAAAATATTTTTCATCAACTTAATATACATGAACTGAAAATTGGTAACTTCAATATAATTAAATGCTACGCAAGTTGTTTTTTGAACGATCTTAAAAGTATTCACTAGAATTTATAGGTTTTACCCATCTCCTTCTTTTTGTAGCAAGCAGGAGAGAAAAATCCTGATCTTCTGAAGTTTCCTGACGAAATGAAATACGTGAAAGATGCTTCACAGTACGTAGCTTAAATTTGAGATAGTTTTGTGTTTTCTTATACATATATACCAAAATTGTTCTTTTAACAATAATGATAAATATAAAGAGAAACACAATTAGTAATATGTAATTATTAGCATTTCCTTGCCAGTCAAATACATATCTTGCTAAAAGCAACAATAACTGACCGTTATATCACAGAAAAGGGAGAATTGGAGTGAATGAACACGATAAGACACAGATTTTATACCTTTTACTAGGTTATCGTATCTACAATTTCCTTGGTCGCATTGGTTGCTAGTTTAAACCATTAATGATCGGGTCAATTTATTCTATCCAGGCATTCTTATCCTTTGATTTTTATATAGATTGTGGATATGTAGACTTAAAAATAAACTGAAATTGTATCCCATTATATTTTGTGGATGACCATTTTGACAATATTCCTCTTCAATGGAGATGAAATTAAATTAGCCCTTTAGGTGTTTATAATTGTCCTGCACATTACTGAAAAATCGTTTAAACGAGTTTTTTTTTCTTTTCAGGGCATCTATTGAAAATGTTACAGCAGATATTAATAGTCTTCATGAAAAAATAACAAAGCTCTCTGCTCAGGCTGAAACTATTGGTCCAGACTTCCTAAGACAGATGTCCAATTTTATTCAGGTGATTATTACTGTAAATAAAAGACTGAAAAAGATAGACATATGAAAATTCAGTATTAAACTACGGATTATGATTTCAAGTTTAATTTATAATAAAATACAATCAGAAAATCACAACAAAAAATTATTTTTACAGAAAAAAGAGCTGTAAATACAATATACATGTACTGATTTGAACTTTTCCAGATGAAATGTCGACATACTTGTCCTTTCATTGTTGATACAGATAGTTACAATAAAAAGAAGCTTTTTGTACTTGTTAGCCCCT
The DNA here is from genome assembly GCA_002080025.1 of Modiolus philippinarum. NCBI lineage: Eukaryota > Metazoa > Mollusca > Bivalvia > Mytilida > Modiolidae > Modiolus > Modiolus philippinarum. The sequence continues at coordinate 58,160 of MJUU01015737.1, read as the reverse complement.
GTAATTGTTTGCTGGCAACTGATTCACAACTTAATTGAACATTTGTTTCTTAATTTACATTAACTGAGCTTGCATTGACTGTCAAAACTATGAATTAACGTGAAAACCTAATACAAACCAACATTTTTAGATCGTAATAGAGACATTGGAACTACTATTTCTACCTTCATCAAACTTGGAGAAATTGATATGAAATGAGGGTAATAACAAATTGTCATTACCCAAAGTCCATGAGACAAAAAGACAAATTAGTTGGAAACCATCGGAAAACTTGTCGACCGCAATTGTCCTGACTTGGTACAGGCATTTCAAAAGAAACGGAGGGTTAAACCGGTTTTATGTTTAGCCAAACCTCCCTTCAATTGCGGTAGTGTCCGGAATCAACTCAACAGCAACCGCCTTTTACAGGCCTTGAGTCAGTGAAATGTTTATCCCAGCACGAAGTAAAAATAATGTTGTGAAAGATCTTTTGGTGACTGATTGGTACATGTCATTTTCCAACCCTAAAACAAAACCTATAAAAATCCATGGTACATGTTATCAGGGTTAAGAAAAATACGGGATTGCTTATAATTGTGAAGTATAAATTCGGATAGTCTGTGAAGTATTCATTTTTCTTTTATTCGTTACAGATGGCCAAAGAAGATATCGCTGAGTTACAAGAAGATTTAAAAGATATAGACAGTTTAAAACTTGAACTTGCAGATTTCTTCTGTGAAGAAGCGATAACTTTTAAGCTAGAGGAGTGTTTCAATGTTCTTAATACATTCTGTACAAGATTCAAAAAGGCAATTTCGGTATGTTATCAATATTTGAATTGCTTACTCTACCGGTGCACCTGATGTCACCAATTTGGGTTTGATATATCATTGGTCTGCCGTTTCCATTTTCATGACAAAGACCACAACTTCTAACGAGATATATATTTTGACTGGACTGATGTATAAAAGAGAATTGTCATTGATAAACGATTTGCATTCAGTATTGCTGTATTTAATATATCTTCATATTTTCCTGGGTTGATATTATGAATCATATACCATCTTCATATTTTTCTGGCGTGACATTATGAATGACATAAAACTTTCATAATTTTTTCGGTTACTGTTATGATATAATATATAGATATTGAAAATTTATTTTGTCTCTTGTTTCAGGAAAATGAAAGTAGAAAAAAGGCAGAAGAAAAACAAAAAGAGAGACAAAAGCAAAAGGAAATGGAGAAGAAAAAGCAATTACAAGGTTGGTAGAAAGTAAAAAAAACCAAACATTTTTAGAGATGTGATTTATATTTGAACCTTTCCATTAAAGTCTTTAATTACCTACCTCACACTAAGCTGTCTTAATATTATTTTGAAATATCCTTGAGCCCTTCGAATTATTGTATTTCTCCATATCGGCTCTGGAAGATATTTCAGTTGTCTGCCCTTTCATCTTTTATCTGCACTGAAGAGATAAATCATTGATATAGCTATCTGCAGAATATAAAATCGCAATGTAATTCCAAAATTGTTATTAATTTCACCCTTTCACGGTAACTGCGGTCCTGAATTTTACACATGCGATTATATGCGTTGGAGTGGGTACAGTGGAACGTCATAATATATGTGACGTCTTGATTAATTGTCCTACGACGTCATTTCTGCGGGAAATGTTTTTATTTTCCACTCAAAATCACAGGAACGCAGTTATCGTGAAAGGAGTCTTGGTCATTGCATCAAAAAATGTCATCAATGTCAAGACTTGAAGCATATTTGGATACTTAGATGGGTTTGAAAACAGAAGAGAAAACCAGAAACAAACAAAAAATATATATCATGATCAGTGGCTAGTATTTCGATGCTGACATGAAAGTGATATTTGATCATTTATCTAGCCAGTCATAAAAAAACTGGAAACTAAAGCAAAGCTCTGTGTTATGGTCACTGTCACGATTTGTTCATTCAAGCTTTACAAAATCAAAATTGTCTTGAATTCCATTTGTTTTTGCCTCGAACACACATGAAGATACACCATCGAAATGTGCAAATAGACATAGTGTGTACTCAATGTGGTTTCATATATGTATCAGAACGGATGGACAATCGGTTAGTTCAGTTAAATAGCTACATAATAATTATGACTGAAGTGGAAACCAAGAGATGAATTTATAATCGCTCTAGTCTAAAAGTAATGTATTGCACTTATGAAAGTTCCTTACTACTACACTCATATTTCGTATGTTTTGCAATACATTTATAGCATAACTACAATTGAAGATTGCTAAAATATGCATAAGTGTATCATTTGTATTCTACATACTTTCATGAGATTAATAGTTAAAACATGTAAATGGGAATATATGTGCCCAATATTATGCAAAAAGAAAACATGGAACATAAACCACCAATACCTTTCACCAAAAGAATAACAAACGTTGACAAAACTTTACATTAAAACGGGAAAAAATCAAGTTGGAAAAAAACAGGTATTTCACCTTCGTGATTTAAGCCTTTTCTGTAGGTATTAAATTATTACTTGTATCAACTGATAAATATAATGCTGTAAAAAGTAAAAACTACAATTTGTGTTCTTATAATTCTATCAATACATCTATGTTTTCTTTTTCTTTCAGAAGAAATCACAGCACCAGATGAGCAAAAGATAGATCATGGGTCTGACAATATCGTAGATTTACTATTAGCAGATGTAAGGAGTGGATTTGCCAGCAGACGATCAGGCGAAAGTAGCTTTTCTGTAACAAAAGTGAAAAAAGTTAGTTTGGACACAAATGAAAATATAACTAGTGCAGACGCTAAATCAGATCAGTTCGTTCGACAAGGATATGGTCGTAAAAGCCTTCGTCGGCGGCGACCAGTCGATAAATTAGATGACAGCTGTGATTCTGAAAGCACATGCAGTAGTTTAGAAGATGCTATGGAAGTAGATCGAAAGCGTGTTTTACAAAGTTCTTCTCAGGATACTTTACTTGATATTCTTTCTAAATCAGACCCAAAATCGACAGAACCTCAGTTTGAACGATATCCTAGTTTACGCAGACGACGCCAAGAACGGCGGGAAAATAGGAATGTCCTAGATGTTTTCGATGACAGAGAAAGAGCGGCATCTCCTGCTCTTGATGCCAAAGGTAGCCTTCAACAATCTAGTCTTCCAGGAAGATCTAAGACACCATCATTTGAGCGACCCAGATCTGGTGATTTTTCTGATGAACCACAACATACTTCTGTAAGGAGAGTAAAAAGTATGTGTGAAAAACGTGAAATCGACAAGGAAATAGCGAAACACAATGTAGAACAAAAAAGTGACAGTGATGACATGGTTGAGAGACTAAAACGAAAATTACAACGTAAGGAAACTAAGTCACCTGATATAACAGCGACTCCAAAACGTGATCATATGATACAGAGTTCTACAACAGATGAATCTCGGACACCCAAATGGCGGAGAGACATCGGGTCTGATTTACAAACAATTGACGAGAAAACTAGACTTGAATCTCCAAGTAAGAAAATGTTTGAAACGCCAGCAAAAAGTTCACGTGAAGAAATGGAGCGTCGTGTTAGTCGACCTAGTCTTGATCCTGCTGAACTAAACAAAATGTTTGCGAATGTTGAAATAATTTACTCTAAAAATTCAAGTGACAATGAAACTGAAGACCAGAAAGTATCGGTTTCTGTAAGGAAACAAATTAACCAGCGATGGAAGAGTGATCTTAATAAATCCGACATTGACAAAGTGCTTAAAACAATAGAAGACAGAGAAAAACAGGAATATGAAGAACCAATGATAACCAAGGACGATTCTTGCATTGATATTCCTAAATCCGATCCTAAATTTGAAGAGACATTACAAGTCCGACGAAAACAACGCAAACAACGATCTACTTTATCTTATGACGATGTTCATGCAGCTTTGCGTAAAATTCGTACTGAGGAAGACCCAGATATCGATGGTGAAAATGTACACACGACTGTAGTTACTGCTCAAAACAACGATACATCAGCACCACCTGTCATCCCTCCACGTGCTCCGATTAACAAGGATAGCAATGAACTTGAATCATCACCTTCACAAAAAGCAAACATGAGCAAAGCTGCTAAATTAGCAGCCAGGCGTAAATTTAATCATAAACGTTTTGGTGATAAGGATAGACCTGCCTCAACAGGAGGCGATTCTCGTTGTAAAAGTGACGTTCAAAAAGAAGAGGTTGATCAAGCGTTAAGAGATCTAAAGAACGGAATGAGTAGATCAAAATCATATGATGAATCTGTTGCTAGAAAGATAAACAATGGAGATGGTGTTGTTAATGGTGATATTTCGCCATCTGAAAAGAAATCCTTCCGTGGTAGTGTCGGTCGTTTAGGTTCGGATGGCCGACGGAATGGAGTATATATTCCAAGTAGTGACAGTGATAGTGAGTTTCATCCCGAAGGTAGTTCGTCGCCAAAACGACCATCAAGTTATAAAAGCGACAGTCCAAAAAGTTCAAGTAGGTCATCGATTAAGTCAACTAGTACATCCACTGAGACTCTTCGTTGTGATACTCCTTTCAGTGACAATGAATCGCCACAACAAAAGCGTAAAAACTCAACAAGCAAGAGTCAAGACCTTCTTGATAAAGATGACGTTCAAAAACCAATATCAAAAGATTTTGATCAACCGATGCCACCACAAAGACCATCAAGAAGAGCAGTTAGTCTTCTTGAAAAATCTGAAATCGAAAACGCAGTTTCAAGTTTTGAAACACGTCCATTCGATGAAAATGATGTTTCACCAATGGCCCTCATGTCTCAGTGGAAGGATAAACGAAAACAAAGTAGGCGACGCAGTTTTTATGACAACGTTCAAGATACGGAGAGTCCGACCTCACCACGAAATAAACATCATCCCGATATACATGATTCTGTAATGTCCACGAGCCCAAGAACTAACAAAAATCTTCCAATTAATCACAAATCTGAAGGTAGTGGAGACTCTTTCAGAAATGACATTGGTTCTAGGTGTAGTTATGCAAGTAGCAGTGATAGCGCACGTGATGAAGGATTTGAAACTATGTCTGGTGGAACGGTTTCACAAAGAACATCAATGAGTAGCACACTAGAATCTGAATTTACTCCAATTCTTTCACGAAAAATGGCTGAAGCCAAACAATTGCAAAATGAAAAATCAAATTTGATGGATGGGATCAGGCCGCCATCACAAGAAATTGTGGTAGCACGTGTAGGGAAGCAAACTGAACTTAATACACGTAAGCAGAGAACAGAATCATGGACAGAACAAGTGGTCGCAACAACTACAAATATAGATAAAGACTCTTCGCTTGATTCATCTATTGATTATTCATTAGCGTCACCAGATAGTGGACATGGAACTTTAAAAGAGGATACGTGGAGTGAGAACATTGATCTTGAATCGACTCTTCGAGTTGGGTCGCCTGTCAGTTCACTTGAAAGCCCACGGTCACCAAAAGCTAAAACATCACAGGCCCCAATTGCAGTTGCTGAAAAAACGTTTGACCTTTCGGGGAAGCGAAAGTCTGTTCCGAGTTATATGCGTGGCACTGCTAGTAGTTCAAAGAAAAAAGATACTACAGAAACAGGCAAAAGAAAAAGCACTACTCCAGTACGTTCATCAAATCTAAACAAAACAAAAACAGATTCTAATTCTAGTCTGACTTCTTCATTATCAGAAGCTAGTGGAAAAGTAACGAAAACACCAAATAGACGCACCTCATCTGGCGTAGGCAGTACACCCAATTCCCGATCAGGGACACCACATCCTATTTCACGTCCAACTACTCCGCATGTACAAAGTACAACTACTAGGGCAAAAGGTACTACAACACCAACATCAGGTTTTACTCGAACACAATCACTACGATTACCTAACAAATCAAGACCATCACTTGGTACCTCAACCGAAACAACAAGTCCATCAGGTTCTAGACCTTCCTCCGCATCATCTCGAACTTCATCACGGGGTGGGTTTATGGCTGCGACAGCATCTGCTGCTGCAAAAACTCGAAAAGATGGAGCTACCTCTCCAGCTCCAACACCTCCACCTCGATCAACGTCTGTTTCATCAGGAAGAACAACACCAACGGCTTCAAAGAAAGCTGCACCTTCCCCAAAGTCAACGCCAGCGCCGTCACCCTTAACAAGGCACGGTAGTTTGCGGCTGCCAGCCCGCTCAGCAGCAAAACTTGTGTATGCCGACTCTCCAACACCAGACAATAATAAAATAAATCAGTCTGAATTAAAAAAGTCAGTTAGAAGTAAAATAGGTGGGAATAAAGTGAAACCAGAATCACCAACAAAACTGGCAACAGTGACAGAATTGGACTCACAAGAGCAGGAAGCAGCCCAAGCTCAAGAAAAGGAAAAACCTGCATCGTCTATAAAACGCATCGTTAATAAAACTAAAGATAAAATTCTGTCTAAGAAAACTGATGCTACGAAAAAGGAGTCTCCTGAGAAAAAGAAAGGAACAAAGAAATGAAATCCAATTATAACAAAAACTTTAATTTCAATACTTTATTTAACATTTGTTAAATATTACAAATGGAGAAGTGTACTTAAAACAAAGCAATAAGTGTTCCTTGTTATGATCCAAGAGAAGATCAGAAAAAGAGGATTTCTACCGTAGTGTTCCTCTGGTAACGCATCGCTCCAAGTCGAGTGTGTGAAAGAGGTAAAACGCAAAGAGGTTCGTTCAATTGTCTTATAACCGGTGAAAGACAACTCTTACGAAGGTGGAACGTCGGGCTTTGTTGTAACATGCTGTGATAAGTGATTTGTACAATTACCTAATAGGTGCCAAATGATATTAACATTCATTGTGCGTTGACTCGTGGTTTTATTAAAAGTAACACTTTTAATTTAATAGTGCTGTTAATTTTAATTAATATCAACAAAAACAATCTTCATCTTTCATCTTTTATAATCGGTCTAGTCTCATTTAAGATTGACACAAAAATTGTTACTAGATTTTGGTAGCATATTCATACATGATGTTAAAAGCAGAGATACTATACTTGGGCATTTTTGCATTTCAGTGATGTCAGACATCAACTTTTAAATATTAACATGTAGAAATATAAGGTATAACAACCCATACTTAAATGGACATCGAATGTTCATCTTCATCAAATCATTTTTGCTGTTACTGAGAAATAATTTAAAATGTAGTTTTTGCTATATTAGTGAACGCCATAACGCTAGCTTTCTATCTAGAAATTCAGAAACTCATTTGACAAAATCCTCCATGGATAAATGTTAATTATATAGTTCATTAGTTAACTGTTAAGGACATTACAGATTTTACGTTATGTCCTGATATTAATGCGAAAGAATTCGTGGTTGTGTAGTTTTTTTCTTTTTGTTTTTTTACTATTTATTATTTTTTTTGTCTTTTTTTATCATATTGGTTTAATTTTCGACAAACACTGTATTTTCAGGAGTATAGTTTTGAGACTTCAAAAGTTTTCTTGCCTTTCTCGTTGTTTTGTTCAAATGATATTAAGCATTTGAGCTGGTCTCAATATGCGAATTAGGTTGTGTTGTAGTTTAAAATGATGCCCATGCATGCAATTTAAATAAATTACGCTCTATATGTTTATTACCTGATTATTTCTCGAGTTTTCTATCAACAAGTTGATAATTTGGTCAGGATTATAATTTCATCCCTGACAATCAAATCTGCTAAAATATAACGCAACCATTAATATATCTTAATATAATTTCATGTACATTCGATAACTACACAATTTGTTTTATTGTCTCCCTTTAATTTATTTAATCAAAACAATATTTGCCCAGCTTTTAAATCATTTCTCTCATTTCTTCCAAAAAACAAAACATTATAAACTACATAGTATTGTAGATAGTGTATATTTTCTGTATTATGATATAATTAATTATTTGTTATATTTGTTATGTGTTAATTAATGTGTTTAATATATAAAAACAAAAATAAAACTATATTCATAAAAGATATTTTTATGCATTACATATTTAAATTAAGGAAAGGGTAATCACAAACATAACACAGAAAATCGAGCTTAGTAATCGAAATATGAAATTCAGAAAAAAAGGATGGCATGTAGAGGAAGGCGTTTGTCCAGGTACAACAAGTTGACTTATTCAGGGACCAGGGCAACATCTGGGAAACAAATAACATCGAACACAAAACAACACCCACTCGTGGAAATATGCTCATAATGTTAATAGGATATAGACCTTCAACCCTGAATATAGGCTTTCACAGCCAATATGACAAAGATCACCATACAACCTTCAACCTTAAACACGTGCTTATAATTTCAAAAGCAATTTAAACCACAAACACGTCCTTAAACAGTGAGCATAGACCCATACAGCCATATGTACCATAATAAGTAATATATACTACCAAATGACCTTTCAACCTTGATCATATATGCTCATACTGTCAACGTTATACATACTACATACCAACAAATAACATTCAACCGTGATTATATAGGCTCATACTATCAAAGTTATATATACCAACAAATAACCTCCAACGGTGAACATAAAGGCTAATACCGTCAATCTTATATAGACCACCAAACAGTCTTTAACCGTGAACATATAGGCTAATACTGTCAATCTTATATAAACCACCAAACAGTCTTTAACCGTGAACATATAGGCTAATACTGTCAATCTTATATAAACCACCACACAGCCTTCAATGGTGAACATATAGGCTAATACCGTCAATCTTATATAAACCTACAAACAGTCTTTAACCGTGAACATATAGGCTAATACTGTCAATCTTATATAAACCACCACACAGCCTTCAATGGTGGACATATAGGCTAATACCGTCAATCTTATATAAACTTACAAAGTCTTTAACCGTGAACATATAGGCTAATACTGTCAATCTTATATAAACCACCACACAGCCTTCAATGGTGAGCATATAGGCTAATACCGTCAATCTTATATAAACCTACAAACAGTCTTTAACCGTGAACATATAGGCTAATACTGTCAATCTTATATAAACCACCAAACAGTCTTTAACCGCGAACATATAGGCTAATACCGTCAATCTTATATAAACCTACAAACAGTCTTTAACCGTGAACATATAGGCTAATACTGTCAATCTTATATAAACCACCAAACAGTCTT
>MJUU01015737.1:34747-48876 GCA_002080025.1 Modiolus philippinarum | reverse complement strand
TATAGGCTAATACCGTCAATCTTATATAAACTTACAAAGTCTTTAACCGTGAACATATAGGCTAATACTGTCAATCTTATATAAACCACCAAACAGTCTTTAACCGTGAACAATATAGGCTAATACTGTCAATCTTATATAAACCACCAAACAATCTTTAACCGTGAACATATAGACTAATACCGTCAATCTTATATAGACAACCAAACAGTCTTTAACCGTGAACATATAGGCTAATACCGTAAATCTTATATAAACAACCAAACAGTCTTTAACCGTGAACATATAGGCTAATACCGTCAATCTTATATAGACAACCAAACAGTCTTTAACCGTGAACATATAGGCTAATACCGTCAATCTTATATAAACCACCAAACAGTCTTTAACCGTGAACATATAGGCTAATACCGTCAATCTTACATAAACCACCAAACAGTCTTTAACCGTGAACATATAGGCTAATACTGTCAATCTTATATAAACCACCAAACAGTCTTTAATCGTGAACATATAGGCTAATATTTTCAATGTTTTATAGACAACCAAACAGCCTTTACCAATGAGCATGGACTCGTATTGTCAATATAATACAGACATATAAGCCTGTACCCTTAGTATCGAAGGTCATATGGCAATGTACACACAAAACAAAACAAAAAACGCCAAAATGACAATGTCACTTTATTTGAATTCTGCAACTTCTGTCTCTTTCATTCAGATAAAAAATTGACCATTTGGAAGACCCAAAAAAATGTGAAAAGCCGATCAGAGCAAATAACCGAACGGGACTAAAACTAATTACTGTTTGAATTATAAAACAATACTAACAAGAAAACAGAAAGTGGGCACACAGTACATTAAAAAGACTATAATTGAAGACGGATAGACAACTGTATAACATTTTTCCTGTTGCATATAATCAAATACTAGAAAATGAAAACATCGATTCTTTTAAGTATGCAGTTGAAACCTTGAATTTTTTATGCCCCCGAGAATCGAAGATTCGGGGGGGGGGCATATAGTTTTTGGTCTGTCCGTCTGTCTGTCTGTCTTTCTGTCTGTCCGTTTGTCTGTTTATCTGTTTGTCTGTTTGTCCACAAAAACTTTAACATTTGGTATCTCTTTTGAATGGTAAGTGATGGGGCTTTCATATTTTGCATGTGTATTTCTTGTGGCAAGACCTTTCAAACAATACCAAAATTGTTTTCCTTGTGACCTTGACCTGGACATATGATGGACTTTTTGAAAAATATAATAAACTTTAACATTGAGTATATCTTTTAAAGGGTAAGTGATGCGGCTTTCATATTTTGCATTTGCATTCCTTGTGGCTAGGCCTTTCAGATGGTACATAAATATTTGACCCCATGACCTTGACCTTGTCATTTGAACAACTGCCTAAAAACTTTAACATTGGGTATATCTTTTGCATGGAAAGTGACATGGCTTTCATATTTGGCATGAGGAAAGACATTTAATTGAACTTCCAAATGTTTTGGTTTTGATCTGCACTGATGAGAATAAGTTGTCGAAATGCGCATATGCAGAAAATAAATTGACGGTAACTTCGATATTTTCTTATTTGGAACCAGAATATTTGACCTGGTGACCTTGACCTTGAAATGTGATGATCTGATAGAATTTCACCACAAATGTGATATTATACACTGTTAAATTCATCTACGAGAACATATTTCTTATACCTGTTGCAAAAAGATCTTAAATATTATACCTCATAGTTCTTTATTTGAAACAGCATTTTGTATATCCTTTAGAGACTGTGTTTTCATTTTTCAGGTATATATATAAAGTCTCCCTAATGACGTTGTTTACTTATTGTGTTTTCTCTGTTTCTTATTATTTTTCAAATTTCTTATGACAGGTTATGAAGGCATAAATATAAATATATGAATAATTCGGGATATTGCATAGAATATTATTTATAACTTTCTGATGCAATATCCAATTAGAAACAACAAATTCATCAATGAAAAAATATTTCTGCATATCTACAGAATTGATATTGAAAAAAGATCTTTTATATTATTCAGTACAGTATCATTTAAAACTTTTAACATTTTGTTTATATTTTGAATGGTAAGAGAACATGTTTTGTATTTCACAGTTTTATTACTTATTGTGTTTACTGTTTTGCTATTATTTTTCGATATCTTATGATTTGGGATGTTACTTAAAATATTTCTACTTTGAAGATTAGATAAAAATATCTCTTATGCAATCAGATGATTGAAATACTGATAGAAGTGATCTGATGCAAGAATAAAATAATCAAAGTACTGATAGCACACAATGAGTTAATGAAAAAGGGGGAGAGTTGTTTTACATCTTGATAATGCCTGATCTGCAGTGGGTGTCCTTTAGGTAACTTTTGTGTTTGCATTTAAACACAATTATCACTTTTCTTGATGTAACTTTTCAAATGATGCCAGAATTTATAAATACATACATGTATTAATTTCTCAGAAGCACATACATATCAGTTCATGCTTAATGTTTCTTCTTGACAGCTACACGGTGGCATAAGTGTTTCACAAAACACATCTTATCTCAGTTGTAGTCATAATTAATTATGTTTGCTGAAGGCTGCAAAAGATGGGTACAAATTAAAAAGAAATAAAAAAAGATGAATACATTTTATGATGTTTCAGAATATCTCGTGTTTGTTCATTTCAGTTTAGGCAATAGCATTTCACTTGAGAAACTTATGGTGTGTTTTAATAAAGAATTTCATTATCTATGAAAATGCACCTTTTATTTAAAAAAACTTTTAATTGATGACATTTTAAAAAGTGCATACATTTTATTGATCGTTTCATATCAGATGGAAGACTTCTCCTTTGATGTTTCTTCGTAGGAGTTCAAAAGCTTTTGAAAAGCTGCTAAAATATTGTCGTTTGTGATTAGATAAATATAAAAGATAAAATTTACAGTGTAAAGGATGTCCTCCATCTATTCAACAAACTGTATAAATCAAATTAACAGTATATACAATAAGAGTGTCTAAATTTCAACACTATTCTAAAACTCAATACGTAAATAGATCTCTTAGAGTGTGGTACGTTTATATGTAGATGGGTCTTCCTTTTTAAGACATGATACTAGTACATTTGGCAGAGTAAAATATTTGAAAATAACCAGTCGAAATTAGTTACAAATTTAACTGAGTGTAAAATATGATAAAACTAAGAGGCTAATGATCAAGCTGAAGTTAAGCATGATCTGCTGCACGCTTCACAACCATCAAAAGGTGATCACATCCGCCACTGCCTTTCCATTGAAAATTCCGTTGTGTTAAGTGCGTATGTGTTCAATCGGGCAATAAATTCTAGGCTTATAAAAATGTATCATATGAGATAAATATATATCAGTAGTGTCAATTCAGTTCATTTCTGTTTATTTTTTTGTCTTCATTACTTTCAGTGCCTTTTTCTCAGTTTTCTTCATTATTTCAGATGTCTCTGAATGTATAATCTTCCTTGCTTCAGATGTCTCTGAATGTATAGTCTTCTTTGCTTCAGATGTCTCTAAATGTATTGTCTACATTGCTCAGATGTCTATATTAGTGTTGTCTACATTGCTTTAGATGTCTGTATTTGTATTGTCTACATTGCTTTAGATGTCTCTATTAGTGTTGTCTACATTGCTTTAGATGTCTCTATTAGTGTTGTCTACATTGCTCAGATGTCTATATTAGTGTTGTCTACATTGCTTCAGATGTCTCTATTTGTATTGTCTACACTGCTTTAGATGTCTCCATTAGTGTTGTCTACATTGCTTTAGATGTCTCTATTAGTGTTGTCTACATTGCTGTAGATGTCTCTATTAGTGTTGTCTACATTGCTGTAGATGTCTCTATTTGTATTGTCTACATTGCTTCAGATGTCTCTATTTGTATTGTCTACATTGCTTCAGATGTATCTTAATGTATTGTCTACATTGCTCAGATGTCTCTATTAGTGTTGTTTACATTGCTTCAGATGTCTCTATTTGTATTGTCTACATTGCTTTAGATGTCTCTATTAGTGTTGTCTACATTGCTTCAGATGGCTCTATTTGTTTTGTCTACATTGCTTCAGATTTCTCTATTTGTATTGTCTACATTGCTTCAGATGTCTCTAAATGTATTGTCTACATTGCTCCAGATGTCTCTAATAGTGTTGTCTACATTGCTTTAGATGTCTCTATTAGTGTTGTCTACATTGCTTTAGATGTCTCTATTAGTGTTGTCTACATTGCTTTAGATGTCTTCATTTATATTGTCTACATTGCTTCAGATGTCTCTACTTGCTTTAGATGTCTCTATTAGTGTTGTCTACATTGCTTCAGATGTCTCTATTTGTATTGTCTACATTCCTTCAGATGTCTCTTTTTGTATTGTCTACATCGCTTCAGATGTCTCTATTTGTTTTGTCTACATTGCTTCAGATGTCTCTATTTGTATTGTCTCCATTGCTTCAGATGTCTCTTTTTATATTGTCTTCATTTATTCAGATTTTTCTATTTCTGTTATTTTTCATCCTTCTAGATGAAACTATTTGTGTTGTCTTCATTGCTTCAGGTGTCTCTTTTTGTACGATCTTCATTTCCTAAAATGTCTCTATTTGTATTGTTTTCATTTCTTCAGATGTCTCTATTTGTACATGTGTTAGAACAAAGAAGGGAAACGGGGAATGTGTCAAAGAGACAACGATCCAAATGGGAGTAATAACAACTCAAAACCACCATGAAATCTTCAATGAACGGTGAGAAAACCCCACACCCAACGGCAGGTCGGAGTCGGCCCCTGAATAAAGAGTAATCAAGTTCAGCGAAATAAACATGATCCTAGACTCCTATAGACATAAAGTAAACTAACTAGAAAAAAAGACACATAAAGGCTTAATAAATTTCCTGACTTAGGACAGGGGCAAACCTGCTGCGGCGGGGTTAAACTAGTGTTGTCTTCTTTGCTTCTCTATTTGTGTCGTTTTCATTTCTTCAGATTTCTCTATTTGTTTTTCTTCATTGCTTCATATGTCTCTATTCATATTAACTTCATTGCATTTTATGTCTCTATTTGTAATTTCGTCATTTCTTTAGATGTTCTAAATGTGTTTTCTTCATTACATCAGATGCCTCTATTTGTATTGTCTTCATCACTTCAGATGCTAAATTTGTAGCGTCTTTATAGCTTCATATTTCTCGATTTGTGGTTTCTTCATTGCTTCAAATGTCCCTATTTGTAATGTAGTCATTGCTTCATATGTCTCTATTTGTATTGTTTTCGTTAATTCAGATTTTCGATTTGTGTTTTCTTTATTGCATCAGTATCTGCATTTGTATTATCTTCATTGCTTTGGGTGACTCTATTTGTATTTTCTTGATTGCTTCAGATGTCTCTATCTGACGTCATCATTGCTTCAGATGTTATTATTTGTGTTGACTTCATTACTTCAGATTTCTCGATAAGGGGTTTTTCATTGCATCAGTATGTGCATTTGTATTGTCTTGTTTCTTCAAATGCCTCTATCTGTCGTCATCGTTGCATTAGATTTCTCCATCGGTGTCGTTGTCATTGCTTTCGATATCTCAAGTTGTATTGTCTTTATTCCTTCAGATGTCTCTATTTGTATAGTCCTACATGTATCAAGTCTTAAAGCTGAAAAGAAAAAGCCCGAAACAGCCACAAAAATACAAAATACTTAAAACAGGAAACACATATACAGAAATTTGAAGTTACTTATAGGTCAACTATTCCATTGAGTCCACGTCGTATCATTTAAAAGGTCACCATTGAAAGTGAACAATTTAATGTTGTCATACAGAATGATTGAAAAATAATCTTTCATCAAACAAAACTAATGTGACGGTTTGTTTATTTAGATTGAAAGGTTTAAAAACAATGATTCGTTATACCATGGTCTGTATTTTTTTCATAACATATGGTCATCAGATGCAAGGCAATTAATGACTTTACAAGTCTACCGGTGATCATGATCTCACCCATGGTTTCATTGGGTCCGTGTTGTTTATTTTATGGGTGTGTGTCTTCATTTTGCTTTTCTGTGCCGTGCTCATGTTATGTCTTTGTTTCTTGTTTTTCCGATGTTTCGGTATTTAATTATTCCACTGTCCTTGGATTTTTAGACTTACAAAAATTTGAAATTTGAAAAACTTTGATTTTGGGACCAATTTTGACAGCTTTGTATTTATGTTGAGGAACACTCAATCATATGTACATTAAATTCATATCTCTTTATTTATGTAAGTGAGAACCGAACCGTCAATCAAAAAGAACGAACAATCCATGGACAATGGCAAAATCAGACACACTAAGAAACAAGGACACCACTTGAGTACGAGCAAAAAAGAAAAATGAAGACACGCATACAGATGAACAACACGGACCCAATGAAAAACCATGGGTGAGATCAGGTGTACCGGTAAAGTAAGCATCTCCTGCGTCTTATGAGACATCCGCCGTGTTGAACATGTCAACTCCGGTAGTAGAGTCGAATCTGAAAGAGGAAAAACAAACTTTAGTTGTAGAGGGAAAGATATGTGGTCATCTGGGAAACAGATATCCCATAGCAATCCACAAGATCGTGATGTCGACCGTAAAACATCTGTAGTGATGACTCAAAGTTTTTTGTAACGTACCCTTGCTTAAGTAGTCTATCTGTAAGCAACTGCGCTCTCTCAAGGAAGTCACCGTAACGACAAGTCCTTGAGTAGCGAATGAGTTGTGAGATGTAAACTCCATATGCTGGTGCTTTTGGAATGTTGTTACAAAGAAAATGGAAGTTGACTATTGGAAAAGTGAAGTCATCGCGTTTGTCATACAGGCTAGTTTGTTATATACCTCTGTTGTCTTTATTTATGTTATGTTGTTGTTCTTTTGGTTTGGGGTCCTTTTTCAGTACTTACGATTCATTTCTGTTGATTCTTACGAATAACAACTTCAGGCATCAGAACTATATGTATATTATATGATGATGCACTGGCAGTATCGGTGTTTGGCTTCCTAATCTAAAAATGAGACTTTCAGCGAAAATTAAATAATATTTTGAAGTATTTTTACCTGAAGACTTTTCATTGACAGTTCTTTTATATCATTCATAAAACGATGTGTTCTGTTTTCATTAGTTAAAAATACCCACACGAAGAAATAATTATACGGAAGGGATGTAAAGCATACGACCAGATTAAAACATATGTAAATTTTAGATTTAGTAAATGCTGGATTAAGAGTCCAAGACACTATGTGAGTGAATATCAAACGAATTATGGTTGCAGGTTCCAATGACATGCTCTTGAAGTTGTTTAGAATGATTCATAAGAGTTTTTTAGGACGCGAATAAAACGTTTTTGAAAAAAATCTTAATGTTCATTTAAAATGAATAGATAATTTACTTGGATAGATTTATAAGGCTTTATATAAATTGAATTGAAGTTCAGTGAATAAAATATACCCAAGTGAGTTAAGTTACATAATAGTTTCCACAGTTGTATTTTATAACTGAATATAAAGTAAATGCTTTATCATATCTACTTCACATGCATTATAACCCCCACAAAGATACATTTGGAGTTAAGTCATGTCGACTGATTTCATCATCTTATTAGCATGCAATAATATAGTTGATCAAAATGGCGAATAGTAGGCATTTCCAAATGGGACAAAAATATCGAAAGTTCAGTCAGATGGGTGTTTTTGACCACATTTGATCAGTACAAGGTTGTCTTTTTAGACTTGTTTTAATCTGCTCTAATGAACCTCAATAATATAATGACAATTATACTACCCTGTGTGGCAGCAAGGTTAAACCTATAATGGTTGTTCTCTCACCAAGGTATGTCGATGGTGATGCTGCAGTTAACGATTGGGAAACAAAGGGTGGCATTGGCCCAATGATATAATTTTTCAGGAATATAGTAATAAAACGTTGTTAAGCCATGGTTAGTCCAATTTTCTTTGTTAAATTTTGTCATTCTTCCAGCCCAAAAAGGTGACGTAACTTAAAACACGGAATAGGATACGAGATGAAGATGGGTTCTTTCCAGTATGCTATCGGTTCAAATGAAAATCATCACAATCAAATCCCAAAATGGACGGTACACTACCTTTCTGATGTCAATCGTTTACTATCACTTTATATTATAGTGAGCTTCAGAAGAACCCTAATCCATGAGTAAAAATATGAATTTATGTTCATTGTTATATACATAAATCTTGATATCGTGTACCGGGTAAGCTATTAAATCCAAAATATGATGATAAGAAATCCATATAACAACGAATATTTACAAATAATATGCGGCCACCTACCGAAAAGGCGACTCTCCTGTGTTAGAGAATGTCCGTGTGCGATATGGTCGATTTCCTTGCCATACATTTTATACCAAGCACATTTAGATTATTACTCTTTCGGTTAAGAATTTTTCATCTTGTAAATCTTTCCCCGCGTGTTTTAAAGTCCCCTGTACCTTCACCGCGATATATACTCCTAATTCAATTTGAACTGAAAATTACGGTAAACAGCGTAATATTATGCTTGATATGTAACTAAGTTGATGTGAACTTGTATGATTTCCAAGAAATATTGTGGACTTTCGATTGCCAAGACAGCTGCACAAAGCTCTAAATGGAACATTTGCTTTTCCAAATATGAAACTAACATGACAGTTGTTGTCCTCATCTACTGTACAAAGTTAAGCAACAGCTGCTATGGATTCATCGGAAGAATCTGAAAAGACGTGAAATGCACGTAATTTTGCTTTCCTCAATGACCGGTCATTGTATTTGAAGTGTCTCCATTGTTTTAATACTGTCTCTATGGGGTATTGATTAGGTCTCTACTAATTCATCAGAAACTGGTTGATCCAGGTCTATGGCATAAGACACTACTTTTCTTAATATTAACTTACCTTAATTGTAACTGGAAATGCAAATCCAAAAGGATCGAAGATACTATTGACTGTTGAAATTTCTTTTGACTGGTTTTTGTCATCTGACAGAACGAACAGGAAGCTGACTGGATTTACATCCCAGTTTAATTCTAGTGGTTTCTGGTCAATATCGAGATCTCGATCTTTAAGATTGGTTAAGAGGTCATCTTCTTACATTACTACCTCAGGACTGTTTGATGCTACTTTGTGAGGAAGCATGTTCCCGCATTTTGCCAGATGTTAAAATATATGTTCTTAATACATTTATTTTCCGAGAAATGTGATATTTGTCGAGACAAGTCTCACCTACTGTTATCCATCCAAAGGTCATCTCTTGAACGTATGATGACTTCAGTGGACCATGAATTGTCGGTTTACCCTGCGTTTTTCAATCAAATAACGAATAACAGTCAATAAGGAGTATAATCTGGCATGTCATACGGTAACTGATTTTTGATAAGCTTAACATCAGGAGTGGGGATCTCGTCCCTAGTATCAGGAATGTAATGATAGTAAACTAGTCTTGGTAGTTCGAAGTCCGTACTTCCATCTGTTGACAGCACTGTGGTTTCATCAACTCGTCTTCCATAAGCTGTCATTATTACAGAAAATGTAGATTTCCTGTTTGTTCAATAATTACTTTGAAAATATTAAAGAACTCCAGGGAGAATTTTGAGCGGTAAGTTACTTTGGTCATCAATTATGGCATGCATTTTGGCAATTTAATACTGGTCATCCAATGAAAGACATTTAAAATTAAAATCTTCGCACAAGACTTTCCTGGGTAGATTGATTTACAGATTTTATTGCACCTTGAACTGTTATTTTGATTACACTGTCCCTTTTGCTAGAAGATTCTTTGCCGTGATGTGTAAGGGGTCCCTTAGGTTTATCATCAGTGTTTTACTATAAGTAACTGTGTTGATCACTGCACAGGGACTTGCTCCCGGTCTAGAAAAAAAAATTACTATCCAACATGAATCTCGGAGAAAAAAACACAAGGGAAATCCTATGTCCGATACCCCGCTCGCTTCGTTTAAATTTTTTCTAAATAAAACAAACAAAACCTACCTTTATGCCTTTTACGTTCTCTTCCTGAATAATTTTCCGAACAGAAAACACAGTGTTTACCTCATGATAGCTCTGCTTCATTCCTATATCTCGATTTGTTTACTCATATTTCATGATAAGGACAATTCATGGATCTCAATGTGAAACAACAATGACCTTCACATTCTAAATTTAAATCCTTCACGCGGAAGCTTTCGGGACCTTTCATTCCGTTGAAGATAACGCCGATACAGTAATAAAGGCGGGATAGAACGATTTTTTTCCTAAGTCGATATGTGAAATTGTAATTGTGACCATTTTCGGCGAATCGCAACGCTTTTGCCTGTACTTCATCCATTTCAACCTTTCAATCAATCTGTTTGCTAAAAATAAATATATCGCGGGAAAATAGCATTCGATACATAGGCATATTACGTCGACCGAATGAAAAGGTCCCGAGAGCTTCCGCGTGAAGGATTTAAATTTAGAATGTGAAGGTCATTGTAGTTTCACATTGAGATCCATGAATTGTCCTTATCATGAAATATGAGTAAACAAATCGAGATATAGGAATGAAGCAGAGCTATCATGATGTAAACACTGTGTTTTCTGTTCGGAAAAGTATTCAGGAAGAGAACGTAAAAGGCATGAAGGTAGGTTTTGTTTGTTTTATTTAGAAAAATTTAAACGAAGCGAGCGGGGTACCGGACATAGGATTTCCCTTGTGTTTTTTTCTCCGAGATTCATGTTGGATAGTAATTTTTTTTTCTAGACCGGGAGCAAGTCCCTGTGATCACTGTTACATTCGTAGCATAGACGAATAAACGGGTAGTACAATCAAGCTTTGGGTGATTGTCCAAGTCACAAGATCTATAACAAATACCGTGTGGCGAGTTGTTCTATCCAAAATTTGCAGTTTGTTTGCCTACATCTGTTTTACGGACGTTGTTTTTAGATTGGGAGAAAGAAGTTCTTCCTGTCGCACATGCTTTGGTCCAAAGTAGGCCCAAATCATAATTAAAGGCAACATTATTTCTAATTTCACTCATCTCCCTTAGTTATGCGGATAATTCCGTGAAGTGGTAAAAATGACACGATTTTTGAATGAAAGTTTACTCTTCTGTCTGTCCATTTTTCTTGCAGGCCGAATGGTGATAATTTCCTGCCAATAGCTATAATTCCTGATGAATCAAAATAGACAGATGTGTTCTTTTGGTGTGTTCTGTTTAGCTCGGTTGCATACTAATAGGCTACTTAAGCAAGGGTATGTTGCCCATAACTTGAGGTCATCACTACAGAAGTTTTACGGTCGACATCACGATCTTGTGGACCACTATGGGACATCTGTTTCCTAGATGACAACAGATCTTTCTCTTTGCCACTCAAGTTTGTTTTTCCTCTAAAGGATTTGACTTTACTACCGGAGTTGACATGTTCTTATAAGATGTCTTATAAGAAGCAGGAGATATTTGCTCTACCGGTGCACCTGATCTCACCTATGGTTTTTTTGGGTCCGTGTTGTTCATTTTTGTATATGTGTGTGTCTTCATTTTCTTTTCTGTGCCGTTCTCATGTTATTTCTTTGTATCTTTGTTCTTCTGACGTTGCCAATGTCCTTAGATTGTTCTTTTTACACTGACGGTTCGGTTCTCACTTACTTGAGATAGATGGTAGTTCAAACTTTAATTGTTAACTCCGGAAATTTATTTCTAAGTGAATATTGCACCATGGTGAACCATATGTAGAGTCAAGTAATTTCTATAATATTTACATTTGTGTAAGGATCATTCGCATTTAATGCATGGATACTGACAGAATCCTTGTAAATCTGCTCCGAGAGGTTTTATTGAAAGTTCAATAGTTTTCATAATGTATCTGAAGTTCATTGACTACGCAATAGAAACTTCTTTTCCACATATGATAGGTCTGGGTTGTCGTCGAAATTGATCGAACAAATAACAACAATTAGTTTCTACGTAGAAAAACTTTGTAATTGTGTGATTACATTATCATCCCAAAAAAGTTCTTTGACTTGAAGGTTTGATGGCCGTAGTCAGCAGCTTGAAGTCATTTGTAGTTCTTGTAACATTTGGCGCCTGATGAAATTCAGGAGCATCCCAATAAAGATTCAACGACACAAGTACACATAATTTTGTTGGTCGATCGGCGGTGGTTTGTATTGTGTATTCTGGTCCCGGTTGAATCTAACGGACCGGGTTTACTACTTTAACGGAATATTGTTGGTTAGTGTCTGTATTCTGAGTTTATATTTGTGGAGTAGGCGTCAAGGGAATTGTCCATTGCAACGTATGTGTTATCCATGTCAACATGTTCTGCTTGCTCATTTACGAAGTCCGTCACTCGTTTTTGAGTGTCTTCTGTTTCGTCGGGGAGCTGTTGCCAATCCCCGTCTGTATTTTCAGTCTGCTCATAGACTCGAGCATTGGTTTCGAGTTTTGCTACTTTTCTTTCCAATGCAGTTAGGCTAGCTTCATTATCAGCTTCTTTACGCTCCATTTCGGCCTTATATTCAGCTTCTTGTTTAATAAAGAAGGACCTTTTTGTGCGAATTCAAGGGTGGTTTTAACTGCTTCAGCGTTTGCTCTCACCAATTTTGCCTAGTTCAAAGTTTTAAAAACACAAAAGCTTGATTAGATTTTAATCCAACTACTGATGTTTCAGGGTCGGTTTCACGTGCTTCACGTAACGCAGCTGTTGATGTTACATACATTTGATGCCTTCACCATCTGCTGACAATATAAGTAAGGAAAATGAAAGCAAAGTACAACTACAAAAGGACACTGTGTTATCTGTGGCCTATGTTACCTAGTTGTGAACTTTTACTGTATTTCCTGTTGTATCAAAACTGTAGATGTCTTATACCACGGTTTGTCGGTGGTCGAGCAGTGAGCACTGGTCATATAAAAGACGACACGCATTTGTCCAATAATACACTTTACAGGGAATGTGGTAATAAGAACGTGGTTTAGCAATGGTTTATCAAATTTTTCTGTTTGAATTTGTCCGAAAAGATGGAGAAAAGTAAAACATGCAACTGAATACGAGATGGAAATGTCTTGTTTACGGTATTAGTATATCCTGAGTTCTTTGTAGTTGAATTTCGGTGCCAATATTAGATAGTGAAATATTCACAGAAAAATATGCATAATTTCTAGAACGTGTGACACTACAACGATTTCAATAAATGTCAAATGGTTTCAACATGACAGGTGCTTGAACATTGAAATAGATTGTTGACAATGAAATCTAGATTTACTTGCATTACAGTTAATATAAAACACCCTTTAATAACAATGATAATAATGATAATAATTAATTGAAAGAAATACTTTCATGCATAGAATAAAACGATAACAGGAAACACCTACAATGGCTGAAAAACATAGCCACATGCCACAATGTACCCAGGAACTGCAAAAGAAAAAAAAGACAAACGTAAACTAGAGTAAGGACTGTCGGAACCGACAGTGATCCCCGCACCCCCTGTTTGACACAGAAAACAGCTATAGACCCTGGTTATAATTTTTCTTAACATTTTTGAAATTAAACTATCGACAGTCACTATTTTTACCATAAGGAATTAAGGAATATATGGTTGTTAGGCAGAATTCCAAAAAATAAGTAGTCTTTGAGACTTTCAGGAATTTTACCAAACTTGGAATCATATATTTTGGAAATCAAGTTTGTGAAATATTTCTTCTAATTCTAACAAATTTTTTAACTATGGTTTCAATGTAGAATTCCAAAAAATATGTGAAGACCCTCGGGCGACGTCAAGATGAAGACAGGAATAAAAGCCCTGTCCTTGATAAACTGGAGTTTTCTATGTATCGTGTGCGTTTTTGTCACATGTACATTCACTCCATATCCTTTCATTTTTCCTATTTGAATTTTCCTATTTGACACTTTCAGGAAATTTACCAAAATTGGAATCAAATATTTTTGAATTTCAATTGGTGAAAATGATTGCCCTAATGAAAACAAATCCTAACAGTTTGGTTGCTAGGTAGAATTAAAAAAAATATGTGGTCTTTGACACTTTCAGGAAATTTACCAAAATTGGAATCAAATATTTTTGAAATTCAATTGGTGAAAATGATTGCCCT
>MJUU01015737.1:14701-27106 GCA_002080025.1 Modiolus philippinarum | reverse complement strand
CAGTATCAGTATCAGAAACAATACACGACAACACGTGAAATAAAACCCCACATTACAGTATCAGTATCAGAAACAAAACAATCCCGGGACTTCAAATTTGAATCCAAACTTATAATTCAGAAAGATTAATGGTATTTTTTTTATCTTAATACTACGTTGATCATTTCTTTTATGTCTACAACCTTTCAATAGCTGATACCGGACACTTCCGTAATGGAACGGGAGGTATGCCGCGACATAAAACCGGTTTAACCTACCATTTTTTTTTAGATATCTGAGCCAAGTCAGGAACAATGTGTTCGACAATTTTTTTATGTTTTCCAACTGCTTTGTGTTTTTGCCTCATGGGCTTTGGCTTTTGACAATTCTGTTCAGTAATTTTGTTATAACCCCCATTTCCAGTATACTTGCTTTGGTCGCTACTTGAAAGAGCACGGCGAGATGATAAATTATCCGTCAATAAAATCAGTAAAATTTTGTAATTATAAAACTTTTTTATGATTTCGTTTGAAATTATGTTGGAGAATACAAACTGGTTCAGCCAAGGCTTCTGTTAATTCGACACTTCTGTAATGGAATATCTTTTTTTTGCCGTTGCCCTTTCACACAAGGAATCGGAGTAATGATACTCGCGAACAATAAACAAAAGTAAGAACTCTTTCCAAAGTATACTTCAAAGTCGTATTTCGGAAAACAGTTAAAAAGGCGTACCTTTTATCTTTATGCAAGTTAGAATATCAATTTAATAGCAGTTTTTCTTACCGCTTGAAGAAGATAGTCGAGATAGGGATGTACTGATATGATTTTATTTTATTTTTTTAATGAATCAAGTTTCTAATACGTATAGAACACACAGATTTTACTTGTACAGCCTAATAAAGTCTTGGAATGAAATGAATCCTTGTTCAATATATTTCTCTAGAAAATATCTGAAATGATGTAACTTTTGTGTTCAGGCTTGTTACTTGCAAAAAGATGAACAAACAAAAAACCGAAAGCACAACATAAGCACAACACATGGCAGACGGTTATAACTCGGTATTTGTCCGGTACTTGAAAATAAGAGCCATAACAAAATGTTCCCTCACGCTTCGATTTCTTCATACTAGTCGCTCTGTTTAGGTGAAACACAAACGCAATCTTCCACAAAACTACATGTCTCCAACCTCACCATGATATATTTGCTTTTATATATAAACATTTTTTTTAATTTAATTTCTATATTTATGATTTTTGAAAGATCATCTATCTATTTAATTAAATCATTATTCGCTAAATTGTCAATCAATATTATATACTTAATTTCATTTCGCTAAAATGTACACTTTTCTCTCGCTAAAATGTCCACCACAATCAAATCCAATTTCGCTAAAATGTCCTTCGCCCAGAATCAAAATACTGTATTATTTTTCATATACTGGTGGGTAGTTACCAGATCTCGCCAAAGACAAGTGTCGAACACCTCAGTTTTGGCGTCAGACTTTTCAGAACAAACGTAGATATTTTAAAATAATTATCTGTCCTTTTATAGTACAACGTAGAACATGTGATTGCTTGGTTCATTCAGGAATAATATTAGTACATGGCGAGATCTTGTTGCCTGTCTTGCAGCATTTATATTAATTTTGGGTATTAATATATACCTAACTTGTCTAAATAGTGAGAAATGTACATGCTTTTAACAACAGGACGACACAAGTATTTAAGATTTATGATTAAGGGCAAGTAAAACGAAAAGAATTCGTGAGAACATTACATTTAATATGCAAGAAAATAATGAATGAGTATGAAAAGGGAACTGTTTATTTAATTCGTCGCTTGGGTCACTGCCCAAGTCAAAAAGGCAATTATTTTAACAAGATTTTCAATTTAGGAGTAACTTTTTGTGAAGGTTGCGGTCAAAATATTTTTGTAGATTTCCTCGTATGCAATATCAAGACTCATATAAAATAATCAGGTACAAAATTATTAATTTCACAGTTCATCAAGTTTATTAAAACTACCCTGTAAAGATTATTGTGGTTGTTTTTGTACACTGTTTCAAGTGCGAATCGAGATGTGGAAACAATAGATGAGACTCCAAGAAATACACCAGCAAACGAATACCGAAACAAAATTGAAGAAAGTGGGAACTCTAATATAAAAAATCCATAATTACGACATTTAACACGAATCCGTAAACTATGTTGTTTGTTGATTTGGTTTGGTCATGTTTGTAGACTCGTATGTAGAGTACAAATCTGTAGCTAGCCTAATTTTTAAGCGCATCTATGGACCTTTCGTCATTGTTCTTTGTAAACTACAAATCGATAAAAAAATGTCTTTACCATCTACCAGCACCACATGACATGATTTGTTTTCATACTTAAGGTTGTCTATCACGTTCACTTTGTTTACACAGCTAATTTCAATGTTTGGTTTTTACTCCTACATTTAAAAAATGTACCCCAACAAAGACCTTAGGTTAAAAAAGAAGCCCTAATGTCAATATGGTTGACCGACTTAAGTCCCGATATACGATGCAAGAACGTTTTTGTGTAACAAAAATTCCTTTTAACGAAATGTGACACCTGGTAAGTTTAACACCAAGTGTTTTTCTGTGTTTGTCCACTGCTGTAGGTGGATCTTTGATTTATCACGTAAAATTATGATTGAACCAAGTATGTTTTGTAATTAGTATTTTAGTATAAATAGCACGTGGAAGTTAGACGTAAGGAGCGAGAAAAGGTTGGTATTCTAAATCAGCCAAAGCAGGAAGCAATGACAGGTCCGTAATCAAGCAACGAATTTGTCAATACTACTAAACAAAGGAAAATTGTGTCAGGTTCCTCTGAATTATCTATTTGACCAAGGCCTTTTCAAAAAATCATTTAGTCCGCTCTTCGGTTTCGGCATTTAAATACAATGAAACAGTTCCGGTTATCAACCCAACTCATGCTGAACACAGTTCATAACACTGTTCATATTATATTACTTGGTCATTGTTTATTGTGACATTACACTAATTTGGTAAGAATTAAAATGTATTTAGTATTTAGTGATTAAGTTGTGTATTGTTAGTCAACCGTACAAGTGATAACCGGAAGCAAAGAGTGTTTGTATCTCATGCATCATTCGATTGGAGAGTTCCAATCCAGGAAAAGATAACAACACTTTTTGAAAACTGCTATAGATATCTAAATGTCTCCAATTTGGCCAATAAAGCTGTCTTATGAGTAATAGAAATGATATGCCATCGTTCCATCAAGAAAATTGGGCATAAAGTGAAGAAGAAGGATAAATTGCTATCAAATCCACAAGTTGGGTCTTTTAAAAACACCAGGCATGTAATGTTGGTAGTCACTGAATTTTGATGATTGTTTTGTCTATTATAAAACTATTATGCGCATTTCGACAACTTATGTCTCTTCAATGCAGATCAAATCAAAACATTTGGAAATCTATATACCGAATTATGTGTAAAATCTTATAAAGTACAAATTCCCAAATGAAATCTAAACAGGAAAGCCAAAATCAGCCAAGGACAGAGCTATGCAAGAGGGAGATGCTCCTTAGTTTTAAACAATAAGTTTAATGCGAAATAGACGAGCATTTTTTTTTTTCTTTAACTATTAGGAGATATACACTGCCAAAATATGGATCTAGCACAGCTAATATAAAAGAACAATTATTTGTTCAGCCGATCCTCAAGCATATCAAACATCATTTTCTTCGACTTTTTAAATCATATTTCAAAACCTTTGTATAAAATGATTTTCAGTATTTACACACAAATACAAAATGACATTGGAAGATGAAAAATAGATAACAAATCAATGTATGTGACCACAAAGACTAAAAAGGGAATTTCAAACATTCATTTTGAGATATTTTAAAGTGTGTTTATTTTCGTTTTGACATGTCCTTATGTTTATAGAAAACTTACGGGATAATTTCAAGGATTAGTAAAATAGCAAATGTCATGACTTTGTGAAAATTTTGAAGTGTAGCTCAAAGTAAATTGAATTATGATTTTTCGGTCGATTTACTTGTTATTTGATTAATAAAATAATCATTGAAGGAATAAAGTTGAATTGGGCAACTATGTTGAAATTTACGCTTTAATTAATGGGTTTGGGTATTAAAGTAATTAATAACGAATTTAAACACTGAGTCGAGTGAGAAAGCATCTATGATGTCCTTAAAACTACTAGGTTACGACACTCAGCATAATACACGAAATCGATTTGCACTCATGATACTGCTAAAATAGTGTCATATTCAATACAAAACTTTCAAGTTAATTTCATCACCGAGAAAGTTCTTTTATTACACAAAAACTCGTCAGAATTCTTTGATCATTGTAGAAATTCCTAGATTATGGGTGGAGGCGACTTATCTAGTTTTCTTCTATTTAATTGATGTTTTGTCACCTTTGTATAGGTATGAACTCTGTGGAGTTGAAGGCGAAATGATATCCTCGATCCCGGTCCTAGATACAAGTAAGTTTGGGCAAAACATTGATTAAATAAATGCCGACATATATCTCTTAATATCAGCAATTAGAAGTTTATAATTATATGCACCATTTCCTAACACTAGATAAATGCTGTTAGGCTACACAAAGTCCACAAAGCCGTGGAGGTGATTTTATTGTAGAAGCCACCAAAATTAGAAAAACTTTAGACCACAGCTCAATGATATATAGCATCCGCTCCCCATTTGATTCCACAAATTGAAACAACAAAAATCAAATCAAATTTTTAAGATTGTTGGTGCACAATGGCGATATGTGCTGAACATTCTGTAAAAGTTTCTTTGAATTTAACCAAGTGATCGCCACAAAGTTTACCTCTATGGCGAACGGACGAACAGACGAACGGATGAACGCCATGATCACTATATGCCGCCCCGCTAAAACGTGTAGTGAGAGAGGCGATTGCAATAGAAGGAGTCAATGAGGGTCCGCGTCTAATAAGTCTGGCGATATCAGAAATGTAATATATGAACACAGCAACAACAAAAGTTCCACAAAAATATAAATAGAGAAAGCATTTTTCTTGAATAATATTTGCATGTCGTAAATCCTAGTGTTTTAATATGAAATTCAGCACGTTCGCGTGATAGTCGGTTTTGCTCATGCATTCAAATAAAAGACAAATTATGCTTTACTTAAAATTTATTCCACTGTAAAGTGAGAATATTTCGTGTCCTCTCTGCTTGTGTCAGTTGCAGTCTTCTAGAAATAAAGAAACCAAATAACCGGAGAAACATTTTTAACGGTTTTTTTTTGTTCGTGTCTTTAAGTTAGAAGACATTTGCATAAAAATTTCAACTTTAATCTCGCCTTTCATAAATTTGTCATAAAGTGGAAGTTTTTCTGTAATAAATGTTAGCAGTATCATGTAATTTGAATTTTTACAAGTCCCTGGGCATACCAAATCTAAAATTTAGTGTCTTTTAATGTGTAACACATAGACCAAACATAATTAATAATAAAATACCATTAATATAAGTCCATATTTAGTAAAACAACACCTAACTGTTCATCTTTGACTATGTAAGAACTGCACGTGGAAAGTGCGTTTTGCAGCATGCAGTGAATATGAAATATTATGTAAAGATAAACATGTCCAAAAGGTACATCAGGTATGCCTGTTAGTGGAGCTGTTCGTTGGAAATCTGGATAATTTTGTTAATGCTTATCACGAAAGTATACTATTACGTCGAATACATTGAGCTGCAAATATCTGCTGTATTAAAAGTAACAAAATAAATCTCCAAAATAACTGAATATATGTATTATAAGGCATCTGTACTATACCATACAGACAACAGACTAGGAACAATTCATACTACTTTAATTGGGTCTAGCGTAAAATGAATGTATATGATTTGTGGAAATAAATTTTAGACGTTTTTTTTAAACTTCTTTATCAATATCTACGTTATTAATAAGTATCGTGGGGAACTTCCAAAAATCAAATCATGCAGTTCAATGTAGCAAGTTTAATTCTGATTCAAAAATATTACCTAATTCCAACGCCTGTCTTAAAATTGTGGGAATCCTAGCTTGAAAACCCATAATTTTAGCTTAACCTTGTATTGTAAAATGACCGGACTGAAGCGTGGTTTGTTAACATAGAAGTTATCCTTGACTATGGTAAACTTCAATGAATATCAAATGGATTTTATAGTTCATTTTCAAAATATGCAACATCATTCTCGTGTGTGTGCTTCAGATGTCACCTTTCAAATGTAAATTTCTATATCAAAAGTCCTTCAAAAATAAAATAGGTCCAAGTTTTGTGACAACATCTGAATAAAATAATCGTAAAATTTTAAATTAGAGAGATAAATGAACAAAAGTTGATAAAATCAACTTATCGTCAGGATTCACTTCAAAAGAGAAAAAAAAGGATCAATTAAACATTTGAGCCTTCGTATTGTTTATCTTTCAACTTGCTATTGCATCGTACTATATATCAATACATTAGCAACTCGCACAGGAGTCCGTGAATGAAACTTTTGTGTAAGACAAAACGCCCTGAACGAATTCTTTTCAACAATAGCGGAATTAATGAATTAAGACAAACACGGGTGTCCGTCTTCGTTACTTTCTTATCAGAAACAAATCTCTGGCTGTCCTCGTGCGTATAATATCTGTAGATAGATAAGCTTGTTTTTGAAACGTATACACTATCTTTAGTTGGTAAAAAAGATTTTAAATGATAAACATGTGTTTTTTTTTAATTCAATTAAGGTTGGTTGTACTTTTGAAACAATCGTGTCACAATGCTACAGATACTGCAAGGTGTCATAAGTTGTAGTGCTTTTGTTTTTAATGAAATAAATCAGGGACAAAATACAAAATTTGTAGAAAATTTAGATTGTCAGAAGAATTTTTTTTTAGTAACTTACAAAATAAACATCGAATTATTGAGTGATATTTTGTAACTAAAAATCCCATGAAAAGCTACACGACTACTAACAGTTCTTTTTTTGTTATAATTTGTTATATGAGGTGCTACAACATTGTCCAGTTAATAAGATTAACTTGCTTTTAATTATGTAATAAAGGTGGTGTTACCAAGATTTCTTTATGAATGACGATATTGGTGATTTGTATCTAATGTTATAAACTACGATTTTTATACTTGACAAACATCTGTGAAATGCTCTACATTATTAGCACTATAGTTGACAATTTTTTGTGTGTGCAGTTTAAACTTACTGTAAATATATATGTCTATCAAACGATTTTGTTATACGTACAGTGTATGTCTTTTGGTGTCTGTTCTTGTCTTTGCTTGTCACTCTCGCTTTCAGCCACACCAGTTACTTGATGATAATATTCGCTGTGGAAAGGAAGCCGAGTGTGTAAGTCTTAAATGACTATTGTAGCATCTCATACAGAAATACCTATGTGACCAGTTATGGAATCCTCCTCGAGATGGTAGATTATAACTAAGCACCTTTCGACACAGACGGGACAGCGGCTTTATAATACCTAAGGAACAAAGCACAAGATTACATAAATCAAAGTCCAGAGACAAGGCAAAAGGAAGAACACCAGAAGACAGAAGACTAAAGATACAACATACCGTAAAACACAAGAAAACCATAAATACAACTCTCAAAACTAAGGCACTAACAGTGTGAACTCTAACAAACAGAGTAACAACAGGTGCTCCGGAAGGGTAAGCTTGTCCTGCTCTGTATATAGCACCCACACTGTCAGTGGATCAATCCGAGGTAAAGCCATAATCAGTAATCACAAGGTCTCGTAGGAGACTAGACAACCTAGATGCGAAGCTTTTATGTCCCGCAGGCGTTTGGATATATCCTGGTGCCTGCAATCCTAGTCAACGGCTATATAGTCGGGCAGATGGTACTCGATAGCTTGTACAGCAACCGATCTAGGAGAGGAACCACTCTAGTAGATTTGCGTCATCTGTTGATAAGCAACCAATATACTTGGAAGACATCTCGACCACAGATTCCGTAGTTCTCCAGATTGTAGATTTAGCTCCGGGCAAATAGCACTGTTTAGCAAAAAATGATGTTACACAGCAACAAAGGATTTAACCACGTTTGATCATAGAGACATTTGACCTCACAGTTTGACTGCATGTATAGAAGATAGAAGCTAACAGCATGCAACAAGTTTTCATAGCCTAATGCAAAAATGGATTCTGAAATGTGCGTACCATGTACGATATAGGACATTCAGCAGAGATAAACATTAAAAAATGAGGCGATATAAACTTCATGTATTTTGAATGAGTGAGAACAGATGGGCAGCAACATTATAGATAACAACAGATGATCGCGAGACAGTTATGAACTCCAAACGAGAAGATAACCTCATAAAGTATTTTACCTTGCTTTAGATGCGACCGAAATGAAAGAGCAATGCCAGATATATAAGCTTTCAAAAACTTGTAAGAGGCAAGTATCGAGCTTACACGCGCATCACAGTTAGAGACAAAAAACGGGAATCAATTATCTACAAAGAGTGAACAAGACACAAGATGAGCTGAACATGTTAAAGAAACATTGCACAGATCGCCCCCAGAGCAAATTACTGAAAAATGACCTTAATATAGTAACATCTCGACCAACAATGAAAGAAGTAGTAAACGTTATAAATTCGCGCAAAAACGGAAAAGCTCCTGGAACTGACAATCTGAATTCAGAGTTGCTTAATACATATCCTGTAATCACAGCATTTATATCCTGGTTTTCGAATCATTTGAAATCACAATAACTGGCGTGGTATCACTCTCCTGTCTATACCTAGCAAGATCCTATAGCCAAGATAACAATTAACAGAAAAAGATGAATGCCTAATGGAAAAACAAGCAGGATTAAAAAAGATCAAACCTTTGTTTTTTGTAACGTCATTGAACAGTGCACTGAAGGCAGAGAGAACATTACATCAGCTCTGTAGCTTTGTAGATTTCAGAAAGTTTTCGATATAATTAATAGAGAAAACCTTTGGAACATAACTAAGATGTTATGAAATTCCTATGAAGATAGTTAACATCATCAAGAGCTTCTATAGCAACTTTAAATGTAGTGTACCGAACAACAACATCATGTTCCAAGTGAAACATGAGTTAGATGAAATAAAAAGGGACAACAGGGAACATCTGCAATGGCTGAAAAACACAGCTACATGCCACAATCTACCAAGGAACATACAAGAAAACCATAAAATAAAAGACAAAACACAGTCGTTAACAACAATGGACAGCCGGATTTAATACCGGCATTAGCAAAAGATAGCGGTAGGGTTAAACCAGATACCAAAACCTCCACTCTCTCTGTCCAGTTTCGCTATAGTATAATAAATATACGAATAAAACAGGGATGTGTCATGTCATCTGTACATGTCGTCATGGTAACAGACTGGGTAATGAGGAAATTAACAAGTTAAGCAAAAGGAGGAAAACGATAGAAAATAGAGACTGTCCTAGAAGATCTTGACTTTGATGATGATCGTTCAGAAACCGAATACAAACCAGCAAAGGAGAAAACAGATAGTCTTTCTACTTTTGCACAATATATCGGCCTTAAGATTAAAATGAGACAAACACAAATGTAATGACATTAAGCAGAACAAATTATATGTATAGCTAAAAAAGCTATCGATAAGAACCTTCAAATCTTATCTTGGTAGTACAGTTAGAAATGAAGACAGAGCCAGTGATGACATCAGGATCGGAATTGAAAAGCAAGGAACATCATTTCTCTTAGCAATGTTTGGGAATCAAGCCATTACAGTTAATCGACCAATCTTAAATTTTTCAGGATAATATACAATCAACCCTCCTGTACGGATCTGACTGCTTGAGGACGTCAAGACAGGATTTAATCATCTATTAACATTTCACACTAAATGTCTCAAGAGAACACACCGTATTTGCTGTCATATATCAGCAACAAAGATCTACTAACTGATTGTTACCAACAGGATAAGACCACAACAAGGAGTTGGAAGAGGACATGACATACAATCAGGAAAAACTACACTTCACTCAATACAGTTTGGCAGCGCTGGACACCTGAAGGCAAACGAAAGAGAGGAGGACCCAAGACTACATGTAAGAGAACGATCGAAGCTGAGATGAAAGCCTTGGCCGTACTCGGGGAAGCAACAGATCGTTAACAGTGTAGAGTCTTCAACATTGCTGTCATACATGACTCAAGTCATGATTGGCAGTGAGTAAGTAAGTTAGTATAAATATACTCAATGAGTTTATAAAACATTTTCAAGAAGTGGTGCAAATGAAATATGAATATTGAAAAACTCTAAACACCGTAAATGACATCTTAAACTCCAGATCATTATAACACTGTAACAGCATCAAAACTTTTGGCTTCTATACACTGAGGGGGTGACACGGTTTTTGGAAATGGGAAAAAGGGGTAAAAAATTTAGGGAAATGGGAAAAAGGGGTCAAAAATTTAGGAAAATTGGAAAAATGATGAAAAAAATTAGGGAAGTGGGAAATCACAAAAATGTCGGAAATGGGAAATTTAACTACCTTAAAAAATAAATAATGATTAAAAAACAACGCTTTTTAAAGGTCTTGTATAACTTCTTTGTTGTTCCTATGGGTTCTTATAATTGGGGTTGTACAATCTAGCTTTTCATGACATCAGTTGGTAGATAGACAGATTTAACTGAAGGAAATGGAAAGAACTATGATGAAATGCATAGAGAGTCGCTTGATAAACACTGCAATGATGACAATGAAGGACAATGAACATGATTCTATTGCCCCAATGATAAATCTTTCCGAATCATCTGTAAGCAGGCAACGGTGGAAGACCTCCTTCATATTAAAGATTTTATGAAAGGATATGGGTAAATGAATATGAGACCATAACACATATGTTAACTCCAACTGAATCAATAAAGAATCTATTTCGCTTGGTTACATTTTATTCACTATCATTGCAGTGACATTAACCTAAATAGTTATGTAAATGTGTCTCATCTTCATGGTATCCTCTTGTTTATCTTGAATTGTTTTTTTTTCAGCTCTTGGACAAAGTAACAATGAACGTTGAAAAGACTAAACATGCATCCCAACTTTCTGTCATGCTTGTCTGTCTATTCATCACAAAGTGTTTCAGAACAACTCCTCTGTTACTACTCAGCAGCAGCAAGCACCACACGTCGTTGTGCATATTACGTTTTATCATATTACTGACATAAATT
The DNA here is from genome assembly GCA_002080025.1 of Modiolus philippinarum. Lineage (NCBI taxonomy): Eukaryota > Metazoa > Mollusca > Bivalvia > Mytilida > Modiolidae > Modiolus > Modiolus philippinarum. The sequence continues at coordinate 15,894 of MJUU01015737.1, read as the reverse complement.
TGACAAAACATGGAAGGAAAGATGTATGGAAACTCCTTTTTAAAAGAACACTAGTACGTCATTCTAATCCGTTTAAAATATGGCCACCAATGCACACTATACCTTAACATTGGACCAGACTGGCCGCAAACATGGAACATACTAGTAGTTTTAACATTGGACCGTATGGGAAACCACATTTCAACATCTAGTCTGAAACTGCTGAGCCAGTTGGAACCAATCTTGGCAACAATAGTCTTCAGGTGATCCCATGCAAAATAGGTGTTATATCCATTATAGATGCCAGCCGTAAACATAGTTTAACATTGGATCCTATATGAAAACATATTCAAAGATCTTCCCTGCAACTGCTTAGCCAATTGGAACCAAACTAGGCCACAATAGTCCTTTGATGATCCCCTGCAGTAGAGGGAACCCAACTGAAACACGATAAACGGTCTTGGCCTCTGAGAACACCCTAGGCAAAGTGTAACCATAATTTGATTTAGAACCTTTAACAAAGACTTCTGTGGTATCCCGGGTCCAGGTGAGCGATACAAGCTCTTAAGGGACTCTTGTTTTCATTAATTTGCTCTTAAAGTATAATATCAAATTTGACCAAACAGTTCTGGAATAAAATATGGAAGGTCAGCTGCTATGAAAGGTTTCAAGTACATTTGACCAATACATACTGGAATAATGTATGGATGGTTTCTTTACAATGATTGTTCATAGGAGTCTTCCAGACAAAAGGTCAATTCTGACAGCATGGAATATAAATTTAACATTTTAGTATACGAGAAAATCATATTTTGATTATTCTTTTGAAAACTTAGTGCAGCAAATTCAACCATAATTTACAAGAATAATGCATGACAGCCCCTTGATAACAAATATCCCATAGTGGTCAAGAAGATTGTGATGTTGACCGTAAAACATTGAGGACTTCAAGTTATTGGTAACATACCCTTGTTTAATTAAGTAACCTTTTTGTGAACGACCAGGCTCTATCAAGGAAGTTACTGTATCGACTACATTACCTTGAGTAGCGAATAAATTTGGAGAAATAAGCTCCATATGCTGGTGCTGTTTGAATGTTGCTACAAAGAAAGGGGAAGTTGACTATTGGAAAAGTGAAGTAATCGCGTTTGTGATACAGCCTAGCTTTAGGTCTACATTTGTTGTCAATTTCCGGATGGTCAAGGAATAAGGCC